>PVJC01000472.1:65847-124405 GCA_004026665.1 Murina feae
CAGGCGGCAGCAGGCAGAAGGCACTCCCGGCTGATGGAACAACCTGCCCAAAGGTTGTCTGTCCTGCAGGGGGAGAGATGGAGAGGGGGCTGGAGGGGACTGTCGCCCAGGGGCCAGGAGGGCAGCTAGAGGAACAGTAGGATGCAGGACCGAAGGAGCCTCCTGAGTGCTGGGCTGGACTGGCCAGGCCCGTGGTCCTGAGAAGCCCAGAGGAGAGGACATCAGTGGGCATAGTTAGGGCCAGCTTCCCAGGTGAGGCTTGTCCCCTCTTGTAGTGGGGGACCCCAAGAAGAGGCCTCAATTTCCCCATCATCAGTGCTTTATGGGGGTGGGCACTCTAGGTCTGACCCCACCCTTAGTTCTGACCCTTACCATTCCTCCCTGCACCTGGGTGAGCTGGGTGCAGAAGGAGTGGGGGGAGGTCTTGGTGGTGCAGGATGCTGCCCAGGTCCTGCCCAGGTGCAGACTGTCGAGGCAGCCGTTCTGAGTGCTGCCAGTTTGCGCTGCTGGGCCTCCTTCCCTTCCCGGGGAAGCGGCAGGGTGGGGTGGGGCGGCCAGTTGCCTCCTGTGGTAAGGAGGCCAATTCTAGCTGGGGCTCCCCAGAAACACTGCTGCAGAGGGGTTGAGGAGAGGGGAAGCCTTCAGTGGGCCAGGCGGTACCGACCCCCCCAGGCAGCCACCCTGTGTGGTGGATGGATTGGTCCTCTGTGCATTAGCGGGGGCGGCTAAGATGCCTCATCAATATTTGAAGGAATGACCTGGCCGTGGGATCCGGAACTGCGTGCTGCGGGGGTTGACAACTGGTCTTTTTCTTTTCCAATTGTCAGCGCTATTTTTACCACCGGAAGGCCAGCCGCCCCCTCTCCCAGGCCTCTACTCATAGGGGTGGGGGAGGGTCTCTTGTCTGGTTCCTGTCAGAGGGGTTAGGAGAGTCTGTGCTTGGAAAGCAGAGATTCTTAGGCTTCCCCGGCCCCGCCTCCCTGAAGCCCCATCCCATCCTGCTCCCGCCCTGGCGAGATGGGAACAAAAAACATTCATCCAGGAGGAGAAGCCAGAAAACCCAGCTGAGCCTGGAAAAAAGAAACACAAAACCGGGGTGATGATCGAGGGAGGGTGGTCTGCCTGCCTAAGACCCCTGGGGAGTCAGCAGCTGATGCCCAGACCCCATGGGCTCCCTTTGTCTCCAGCCCCAACCCTCAAAGAAGCCTGTGAAGGTGAGAGGGCCCCGCCTGCCCCTGGTCCCGGTGGAGAGATAGAAGGGCCCCAGTAAGAAATGTCCAAGAGCCATCAGATTCAGGGGCCACTAGAGCCACTGCCCCAGCACCCCACCTTATTGAAGGAAGCTGAGGCCTGTGGAGGCCCATCCTGCCCTGACTCACAGGTCTCTGCTGGCCCTCTGGGGCCGTAGGAGGAGCCACTCACCCAGAGAGCAGTCTGGTCAGGCCTTGAGCCCAGGTCAGCCAGGGTCCCTGCACAGGGTCGCACCCCAGTCCTGGCCCACAGCGCACCCTTCCCTCCTGGGTCCGAGTAGTCCTCTTCCATGTGACTTGCAGCCTCCCCTTTGCAGAGCGACATGTCTGGGCCGCAGTCTCCCCACCTGTAATTAGGTATGGGGCTTCCTGCTGACCCTGCTGCCTGTGACTTTTATCTTTGGCTGCTCAGCTCTACCACTTCTATGCAGCCCCGGCTGGACCCAGGGGACACTGAGGGCTGCTGTGCAGGGCACCAGGCCTGTAGACTGCTGGCCAGCAACAAGGTGGGTGGGAAGGTCAAGCTAGGACCATCCTCCCAGGCCAGTCCCTCCTGAGGACGCGGCCACAGCCACCATATCCTTAGCAAATTCCTCTCTGAGTGCCACCCCTACCTCCAGTGAGGGCAAGCAGGGGCTGCCCTTCTTGCCAAGCATATTGTCAGCCAGCAGGAAGAGCAAGGAGGAACAGAGATTAATGCCAGAGGATGGGGAACCGGAACTGACTTCCTCCCTGTCCCCACCTGCCCCGTGTGGGAGGTGGGAGTGAAATTGTGTCAGACAGGGGCATCCACACTTGGTGATGGCTCCGGTGCTAGCCCTTCTGGCGCCACGTCATCCAGTCTGACCCTCCTGGTGGTCTCAGTGGTACAGTGGGGAGGTGGTCACTTTGGGGAACACTACCCTGCTGGGTAAAGGGATGGGCTTGGAGCACCGGGACAGGCTCTCATGGTCTTAGCCGCAGGGCTTTCTCCCCACTCCCACCCCCAAACACCCCCTCTCAGGGCAGGCTGAGGCCCCAGCTCTCCTCCTTCTCTGGAGGCCTTGGTGTGGTGGCAGGTGCATTTCTGCCTCTGCTTCCATTACCGACATGACTCAGGCCTGCCTTCTGCCCCCAAAGAGTGCCTGTGCCAGATCAGAAGGAGAGACATGGACACATATCGGGAGCACCCTGCAATTTACACCTTGCTAGAGGGATGTACAGGAGGGGATTGTGGGAGCCCAGAGGAGACACTCATGCCACCTGGCAGGGAGAGGTCAGGGATGGCTTTCCGGAGGAAGTGTCCCTGGATTACTTATTGAAGGGTGAGTGGGATTTAGCCAGATAAAGGCAGAAGAGCAGGGTATTGAAAAGGCTCAGCATGAGCCAAGCTCATGGGTGCCTCAGTCCCCCTCCTCCCAGGTATTGCTCAGGCCTACAGGGAGGGCACTCTTCATTCTCTTCAACCAGGAAGCCCAAAGCAGGCCCCGCTCCTCCAGGAAATCTAGCTCCCTGTTGCCTCTGCCCCAGTACTAGGGTGGGAGACCTGGTTTAGAAAACGCTCCTGTATGCTAAGTGGCATCATCAAGTGACCTGTTTTCTCCCTGGGGCTGTCCTGTGGTTATTGACTGCAGATCGATGGCGAGGTGCCCCAAGGTGAGAGGGAATTCCAGTGCCCTGTGGCCCAGAGGCCCCGCGCATGATCTCACGGAAGTGGGGCAGCTATTTTCACCTGGCTTTAATTACAGAGTTTGGATCCCAGAGAAGAGACGAGATGGTACTCCCAAGAGCTTCAAGGGCTATGCCAGGAAATGCAAGGTCCTGGGAGGGCAGCTGAGGGCATGGCCCTCTCTCTTAGTTCCCCTAACACTGGGCTGGCCCTCTCGGATGGGCTCTCCAAGGCTCAGCCTCTTCTGCATTGGTAAATTCACCCTAGCCCTTCGCAGAGAGAGGGTTGCATAAACACAATGGGCTATGCCTGTGTCCCAGGGGCCACATGGGACACAAGGAGGCAAAGCCCTCAAATACCAAGTAGTTTGGCAATCCACTGTGAGGGCTGGGGGGCCCGGGAATAAGGAGGAGGGAGCTGGGTGAGGAGACAGTTGGGATTCCTGGACTGGAGCCTCTTCAAGAGGTTGGATTTGGATGGACGCTCTGGAGGCAACACGTCTCCAGGAGGTGGGAACACAAATACAGCATGCAGGCCACTGTGAGTCTGAGGAAGCAGTTCCCCCAGTGCCACTATGAAATGTTAGTCCTACTTGATCCACTCGAGGAGGGTGGCCCCCAAGCCCTGGAGTCGGGGTGAGAATCCCAGGCCTGTCATTAACGAGCTGTGTGCCCAGGCCCCATGGGACAGTTTAGGTGGTGACAGCTGTGACATGCCCAGTAGCCAAACACATTCATTTAATCACTCATTCGTTGTTTACAGGGTACCTATCATGTGCCAAGCAATGGGGACACAGCCACTTGTAAGACTGTTAGAATACCTGCCTCGTGGAGCTGGCATTCACCACGCGAGTGAATAAGTGGTATGTCGGATGAGGGTAAACATTATGGAGAAAAGTAAGCAGGCAAAGGGCAGGAGATGCCAGTGCTGGGGGGAGTGGGAGCATTTCTTATTCTCAGTCGAGTGGTGGTCAGGGAAGGCCATCAGACAAGAAGGAATTGGAGCAGGAACCTGAAGGAGGTGAGAGAACGTGGAGAAAAGAACATTCGAGGGAAGTGCAAAGGGCCTGAGGTAGAAATATGACTGCCATGCTTCCACAGTGACAAGGAGGCAGGTGTAGCCAGAGTAAAATGGGCGAGAAGAGTGGCAGGAGGTGAGCTCAGGCAGGGAACTGGAGGCAGATGATGTGAGGTCTTCGGGGCCAAGGGTAGGACTTTGGCTTTACTCTGAGTGGAATGGGAGCCATTGCAGATTTTGAGCAGAGGAAGGACCTGATCTGTCTTATGTTTTGGAAATGACTGGGTTCCCGAGTGAGGAACAGACCTAGATAGTGAGGTCAGTTTCTGGAGAAGAGGCGGCTGACATCCTGCCTACAAGAGAAGCGGTTCTGTGGGTTCCTGGGCAGCAACCTGGATGGCAATGAGGGAGGAGGGGCTGTGTTCCCCGCATGTTTCCAAAGGAGAGCTCAATGGACTGCACGTGACTTCCTGTCCAGGGGACCTTACTTAGGGAAGCGAGGCCGCTGGAGGCTCATGGGGACCTCACTTCAAGGCACCTGTTTTCCCAGCCTCCTTTTGCTGCCCCAGGAACGACGTTGGGGTCCCTGACTAAGGCTGCTATTTGAAGGGACAGTAAATGGGGTCCCCCCTCCTGCAGGCACTGTCCTCTACCTCCCTGGTGGCCCTCTTCACATATGGGCGCTACTCAGAAGCGCTGCCTGTTGTAGCACCGCCCCTCACCCACCCACCCACCCACACAGGCTGTTAGAAACGCGTCTCGGTGTTGCGGGGATGCAACACCCAAAGCTGGATAGACAAGGCCGGCTTACATCTGCAGGGGGTGCACTTGCTGCTGAAAATCCCAGGCAAAGCTCACCAAATGGACGTCCCTTTGGGTTTGTTTCCTACGCCCCGTCTGCCCTGCCCCTCGCTCTGACTCTGACGTGATGGTCAGGGCTCGGAGCTCGGGTTCACATTATTGCGCGATTGGCTAATTCAGAGGAAGGGAAGCTGTCAGGTGGAGGCCACCGTGATCCTGAGAACCTGAAAGTCATATCAACATGGCAGAACATTTGACAGGAAAGATCGCTGGGTTCTCTCTCTCTCTCTCTCTCTCTCTCTCTCTCTCTCTCTCTCTCTCTCTCACACACACACACACACACACACACACACACACACGGAGCCTTGGGGGAGCAGGGCCGGAGAGGGGACAGGCGGGCCCTCCGGCCAGAGGTCACGAAGTCACCAGAGCTCTTCTCTCCCGCAGCTGCCGAGGGCTGCGATGGGACAGAAGCCATGAATGGTGCCGCCTCCGGCCCCGCCGGCCCCGCCGCCCGGGCCCCGGCCCCGGACTGGCGGCAGTTCTGCGAGCTGCACGCCCGCGCGGCCGCCCTGGACTTCGCGCACAAGTTTCGCCGTTTCCTGCGGGACAACCCGGCCTACGACACGCCGGACGCCGGGGCCTCCTTCTCCCGCCACTTCGCCGCCAGCTTCCTGGACGCGTTCGGCGAGGAGGTGCGCCGCGTGCTGGGGGCCATGGAGCCCCGGCCGGGCGCGCTGCCGGCGGCGGGGGGCGGCCACGCGCGGAGCCCCGAGGATGTGGCGGCGGCCAAGGCGCGCGTCCGCAAGGGCTTCTCGCTGCGCAGCATGAGCCTGTGCGTGGTGGACGGCGTGCGCGACATGTGGCACCGGCGCGCCTCGCCCGAGCCCGAAGCCACCCCGCGGGCCCCCGAGCCCCCGGCCGAGGCGCGCGACCGGTGGACACGGCGCTGGCGGCTGTCGCGGACGCTCGCGGCCAAGGTGGAGCTGGTGGACATCCAGCGCGAGGGCGCGCTGCGCTTCATGGTGGCGGACGACGCGGCCGCGGGCGCTGGCGGGGCCGCCCAGTGGCAGAAGTGCCGCCTGCTCCTGCGCAGGGCCGTGGCGGGCGAGCGCTTCCGCCTGGAGTTCTTCGTGCCGCCCAAGGTGAGCGCCCGCCGCCCGGGAGGGGTGGGTGCCACGCCGGGGCAGGTCCGGGCGGCAGGGTCCTGGGACGCGGCCTCGCCCAAACGCACCCCCAGGCCTCTGCACCTGTGAGGTGTCGGAGGGGCCCTCCAGCTGCAGGACGGGCGCTGGGTGCTGCACCCCCTCTGCTGGGACCCCGGGCGCCCTTCCCTCTTCCTTCCCTGGGACCCTGAGAGGCTGGAGCGGCCCAGAGAGGAGCCTGCGGGATGCACCCTCCGAGGCCCCGGAAGGGCCTCCTCTGTCCTGGTGGGAACCTGTGGGCCCCAGGCCGGCCGCTAGGCTGCGGCTCAGCCCCTGCCTGGGTGGCCCTTCTGTGGCCTCGGGTGTCGAAGGCTCAGCTCCAGCTGCTGCCTCCATTGCTGCTCAGCAGATGCGCTGTCCCCGCACCCTCTTGGGGGCTCACCAGAAGCTACCTGGGCACAGCCTTGGGTCTCCTCCAGGTCGCAAACCTGCCGTGCTCGGAAAGGGGGAATGAGGTAGCATAGAGCCCATTCCTGAGAGGCCACCGTATGCCCTGCGGGTGGGCAGCCTCATCCCCCCTGCACTCCACAGGGTGGGCCCCATGGTCTCAGGGTCACAGACGAGAAAACAAATGAATATCAGGGGCCAGGGGGTGGAGGTGGCCTGCCCAAAGCCACACAGCTTGTGGGTGGCCGCTCTGGGCGACCTATGCCCACCACCTGTCGGTCCCCGCAATGAACAAAGCGGGGAGGTGGGAGCACCGCGTGCTCCGGGAGGTTCAGGAAGGTGGTGGTCCCCCCAAGAGCCACCAGGGCTGCCATCGGCCTCGCCCACTCTGTCCTCGGTGCCTGTAGCCACACTGCGACTCGCCTCTGCCCCATCTCTCAGGCTGTCGGAGCCGTGGGCTGAGTAGGAGGGGCAGGGTCTGGACTACCCAGGGGCATCCTCAGTCTGAAGAGCTTTCTTCCCAAGTCCCAGGGCACACACTCATACACCCCAGACTTCCCCAGGGCTGTGTGCTTGCCAAGGCCCCCCACAATGTGTTCCCAGAGAGAAATCGTAGACTAAGAAGCCTAACTCTCCCCCCACACACACACTTCCCTGTGAGACAGGACACCAGGTCCAGAGAGGGTGGGGAATGAGGTGGGGCTGGCTCAGGGTCACCCAAAGGGCAGAGGCAGAGGCCTGGCCTCCAGGCCCTGAGTGGCAGGCACAGCTGCCCTGCTGTCAATCCCAGCAAATGCTGCCTTCGGGGGAGGGTGCAGCAGCTGGCGCCTTGGCTGTTCCACTAAGCCCACTGCCCACCACTGCAGAGGGCAGGGTCACTTCCCCACCTCTGAGGAAGGCAGGCGGATTCCTCCCGCCCCCAACCCTTCGTTTTGGGGGGAGAGTTAAAAATATATTTACTTATTTATTTTATTTTATTTTTAACGTTTTACTTCAGAGAAAAAGGGAGAGAGAGATAGAAACATCAGTGATGAGAGAGAATCATTGATCAGCTGCCTCCTGCATACCTCACACTGGGGATCGAGTCCCCAACCCGGGCATGTACCCTGACCAGAAATCGAACTGTAACCTCCTGGTTCATAAGTCGATGCTCAACCACTGAGCCATGCCAGCCGGGCCAACCCTTTGTTTTTCATGCAAATGTTTGGGAATTCAGCTGGTAGGAAGGTGGATCATACCATGGTAAGGGCTCCAGTCCGGTTTCCCAAATGTATGCCCCAGGGAGACCCTGCTGATAAGCCCCACTGTCTTTTAGTCCTGGAGGCCTAGCTGCACCCCTGGAGTGGACAGGAGCTCATGCTGGGGGCTGTTTCCTGGGACCCTACGACTTTCCTCTCACACAGCCTCATGAATCGGGCCTCTGGCCCCCCTCCCCTCAGAGCCCGGTGCAAGGCTGGCACCTGCCATTGTGGAGTCACCAGGAAACCGGTATTTGCAGGACTGGATGGTAAACCTCAATGGGTGAGCACTGGGTGCTCCAGGGACCCCAAGGTGGTAACGCTCAGGCTGCATAAGTGCTCCCCAAGCAGCAGGGCCCCAGGACAGGCGTTTTCCAGAGGCACGAGCTATGAATAAGTGATGGTCTGGAGTCATGAAACAGCCTATGGCTCTGTCCAGAGGACAGATAGGCCTCAAATGTCAGGCAGAGGAACGAGGACCTCCTGCCAGCGGGAGCCCAGCCGAGGTCGCCCATCCAGGCCTTCACTGCGGACCTCTGTTTGTTCCATGCACTCGATGGCCCCTGCCTCGGTGGCTGGCGCGGTGGCCTGCCATGGTCAGCCGAGCCCCTCCATCACCACTCCAAGCCCAGCCCTGCACCCACTGGATGGTAGCCAGTGCTGCCAGGAATTCCCATTTGCCTGCCTCCCCCCAACATGTGGTCCTTCCCTTTCCTCCTGAGAAAGTCCCTGTCCCAGAGCCCAAGCCCTGCCAGGAATTTGTCTCAAGCCACCCCAGGGGGCATTCGGGTCATGGCCAGGCACAGAGTAGCCCTCCCCGGGAGCCCTGCCAGCTCACCTTGGTTGAACCCCGCACTGGTCCCTTTCCTCCCCCGGAAGGTACGGCCCTGCCCAGTTCCAGGAATCCTGACTGAGTCAGGCCCCAGAGCTGTGCTCTGGGAAGTCTAATTTGAAGGAGGAGACCTGCGTTATTTTTAAATTAACTAGAATAAAATAGCACCACACTCCATCACACAGGGTAAATAATCCGGCCAAAACATTTATTTCAGAGGTATTCTTACCTGTGTGTATACTGGGTCACGACGTCAAATGTATTTCTTACTATGAGTCAAGGTAAAAAACGTGGAAAGCACAGATCTGGGGGTGCAAGGGCTGCCGAGGCGCAGTTCACCCTGCAGGGCTCTAAGGTGGGAGACTCCGATGTGAGGGCCAGCCCTGTCCCTCACTTGCTGTGTGACTATATGAGGAGGTCCCTTTGTTTCCCAGAGATTCCCTCAACGTACCTGTGAAATAGGGATTGGAACACCTTCGTGCCGCTGCTGCTCTGGTATCCTCAGCAGGGGGATGCTCTGACATCTGGGAAGGGGGGAGGGTAGAGAGGGTTCAGAAGGCCCTGTGGTGACTCTCACTGCCCTTCCCCTGGCGTCCCAGGCCTCCAGGCCCAAGGTCAGCATCCCCCTCTCAGCCATTATCGAGGTCCGTACCACCATGCCCCTGGAGATGCCCGAGAAGGACAACACATTTGTGCTCAAGGTGAGTCTCACCCTTAGCCCTATGGGTCCTCTGGCTGCCCCAGACTACCTCCCTGTGACTGCTGCAGGGGGAGGGGTCCCAGTTGAGTGGGTCTTAGGACCCTACACAGATGTCAGGGGCCAGCTGGCTCAGCACACTTGCAATGTGAGTCTAGGCCTGGGCTTTAGAACCAAGCACCTTGGGTGTCACCCACCATCTGGGGCCCCCTCTTCTTACTTCCTCCTGGGCCCCGGGAAGCTCCTCTGAGTTTCACTTCCTCCCTTCCTCTCCTCCCCCCACACATACACCGGAGCCAGCACATGCCCACCACGTGGGCAGGCAAACTGGTAGCCAGACTGCAGCAGTTACACAAATGCCCCTGTCACAGAGCACATGGTCCCACAGAGGCACTAACAGTGGGCAGGGAGGCACCCTGGTGGGCTGGTGCAGCGTGTCCTTTTCCCAGGACCCATGTCACTGGGGTAGCCTGCTCGGGTTGCTGAGGACAGAGCTCCAGGCTGCCAGGGCTGTGCCCCATGCCTCCTCAGAGGCGTAAAAGATGTTTGGAGACCTGGTTCCACCCACCCCAAGCTGCATGGAGCCCCCACACTCTTCTCCAGGCTCCTGGTTGGGTTTCTGCTTTTGTTCTCCCCTGTTTGTTCAGTCACGAACTCCCTTATTCACTTAGCAAACATTTGCCAACCCCATAGCCTGAGTCACCTCAGACTGGGGCTGAGGATACAACCCCTCCCCGAGTGGCATTCCCATCTGCTGGGTGTGACGGGTCCAGAGCATCACTCGCAATAGCTGAGTGAATGGCCACTGGGTTCTGACTGTGCTCAGGAGCCCTGAGGCTAAGCCAGCCCCACTCTGGGCCTGCATGTCCCCATCTATTCAGAAAAGGACCTTCCCAGCTCTGGGATGCCTTGTCACTGAGGCACACAGGAAGCTGAGAGCAGGCAGCCTCGGCACCATGGAGACCTGGGTTCACGTCCCAGCACTGCCAGGGTGCTGGTGGGGCTTTAAGCAAGTTACTTGGCCTCTCTGAACCTCAGTCTTCTCATCTGAGAAGGGGGAAGCACACTGCCTCCCTCCCAGGGCTGTTGGGAAGAGTTCAACACATAATGAATGTGCAGGAGAGCACTTGGCCTGGCCCACAGCCAGGGCTTTCCCCTCCTCTTCCCCCTATGGAGGCTGCTATCCCAGGGTGTGACCTCAGAGGAAGAGTTCCAGCCACTGAGGCAGGTGAGTCCCTCAACTCAGTGTGCTGAGCCAGCTGGCCCCTTGGCTGACTTGAGGGCTGTGAGGTCCTTTCACCTCATCTCCAGGGTGCCAGCCCCCCCTTCCCCAGGCAGCACGGCCTCCCGAGGCTTCATCAGGTGCCTGGGCATCATCCCTGTCACCCCCAAGGGCTGCTGAGAGTGTGGGAGGAGGCTCTACCCCAGGACCTTGACCCAGGTTTGGGGTGGTGCTTGATGGTGACCCCACCGTCTTCCCTGATGCTCACACCAATGAGCCATCATCATGGGGAAGGGGAGGAGGAGCCATCTGTCCTGGGGTCTGGAGCCCCCTGTTGAGAATGGCAGAGGTTAGGGTACTGACTGCAGTCGACTCCTGGCACCCCTTCCCCAGGTGGAGAATGGAGCAGAGTACATCTTGGAGACCATCGACTCCCTGCAGAAGCACTCGTGGGTGGCTGACATCCAGGGCTGTGTGGACCCTGGGTAAGTGCCCAAGTGGCACTAGGACAGGTGGGCAGGTTGGAGGTAGCTACCTGGTGCTGAGCTCCAGAAAAAGGACTTTTCTCATGGCAGTTCTATCCAGGTTGGTGCCCGCCGTTCATCCGTATCCCCACCCCTACCCCCAGCAGGCTTTTGGGGGGCTGCTCTACAGGGCCAGGGCCCGGGACCTAGAAGGAAGTTGGATCAAGTCTTGTTCTCACCCCAGGGGAGCCTGAGACCACTAGGAGAAGAGCAGTGGTGATGGGGGGAGGGAGGGGATGGCAGTCCAAAGGTACAGGGGTGGGGGAATAGAGGGGAGGTCCCCAACCCAGTCTGGGGCTCAGATACGGCATGCTGGTAGAGGTAGGTGCGCACCATCTCAGAGGCTTAAAGGAGGAGTGGCCCTGAGCCAGGCCGAGGGGACTGGGGTAGGGCAGGGCTGAGAAAGCAGCCCAGCAGAAGGTGTGGAGGTGTGTGCGAGCCTGGAACTTGCCGGAACATTGAGGCCTTCAGGTTGTTAGAGTTAGAGCTGGTGAGGCGGGCACGTGGACAAGAGCCAAGAAGCTGTTCGGTCGGGGCCAGTGGGGGCATGGGTGGCAGTGAGCGGGGCAGCTGCGGTCAGCTGTGCCCAGAACGAGCAGCAGGGAGGCGGCTGCCCCGCCCAGGAGGGGTCCTGAGGTGGGGGTGGGAGGGGCGGCAGAGCATTTGGCAGCAGTTCTTCTGGCTAACGGGGTGAGTGGAACCCCAGAGGGGAGGGGCTGCCGCTTTCTAATTAACAGCTTCGTTAAGGAAGCACAATTAGAGCCCTGAGTGCCACCCAGGCCCCGATCCCCGAAGTGGTTACAATCCATCCCCTGCCACCCTTCCAACCATCTGTCCTGCAGACTCTTTCCTCAGACCCTGTGAAGGTGAACCTTGCGGTATTTTCTAGCTGGCAGGGGCACAGCGGGGAGACAAAGGCCTGAGGCAGGGAAGGCAGCTGCCCAGGCCCTGCCCACTGCCAGGCCCTGCCACCATTTGTGGGACTCCATGGGGCCCCAGGAGGAGGCCAGCCCTTTGTGGGTTAGTAGGCAGGGGTTGTGTGACCTCAAGGAAGACTGTCCCCACCTGGAGACCTCGCTCACAGGGCCCAGTCACACATACTAGCCAAAGAGCAAGCTAAGAGTGTGACAGAGGGACATGGAGGCACAGGGACCTCAGGTGAGCCACGCCTGGTTCAGTGAACAGTCCAGGGTCCGAGTCCCATGGCAGAACAGGGCTGTGCTTTCTTGCCTTCACAGGGACAGCGAGGAAGACGCAGAGCTGTCCTGTGCCCGAGGAGGCTGTCTGGCCAGTCGCGTGGCCTCCTGCAGCTGTGAGCTGCTCACGGAGGGTAGGCGGGGCAGAGCTGGCCGGAGTTGTGGATGGCAGGGTTGGAGGGGGTGGTCAGAAAGATGTGCTTCTTACCTGCCACTTCTCCAGCAGTGGACCTGCCCCGGCCCCCAGAGACAGCCGCAGCCGTGGTGACGGCCCCACACAGCCGTCGAGATACCATCGGCGAGTCCCTGGTCCATGTCCCACTGGAGACCTTCCTGGAGACTCTGGAATCCCCGGGCGGCAGCGGTGGTGACAGCAATAACACAGGTGCAGTGAGGCAGCCTGCTCTCCTAGCCCCCCCTTCCTCCGCTGCCAGCCTAAGGCTCGGGCTCCCCCCAAAGCCTTCCTGAGCCTCAGAAGTTGTAACATTTCATCCCACCTAGTGCTCCGCACAGCATCTCGGAGTGCTAGCGTTTGTTGGCCAGCCCAGATCACAACCTCCCACGGGCCCTGGTTTCAATAGAAAATGCTCTCAGAAGAGCTGCAGAGGGTCAGAACCAGGGGTAAGAGACCAGGAAATTTGATTTGTTGCTGACTGAGAGACTGCCCCAGGTAGTCCTTCTCTCTGTGCCTCAGTTGACCTCATATACTTAACTAGTGGGTGGGGTCAGCTCCTGGCCTTGTTCTAAAATTATCCAAACAGCGTTTTACAGGTAAAACTCAACAAGATGTTGCATCTCTTCTCTCCTGTATTTGCCCCCTACAGGGGAAGAGGGAGCAGAGCCAGAGCCCGAGGTGGCACCTGAGCTGGAACTCTCAGACTACCCCTGGTTCCACGGGACACTGTCAAGGGTCAAGGCAGCTCAGCTGGTGCTGGCAGGCGGGCCCCGGAGCCATGGCCTCTTCGTGATCCGCCAGAGTGAGACTCGGCCTGGGGAATACGTACTGACTTTCAACTTCCAAGGCAAGGCCAAGGCAAGTGTGCAGGGGGGCTATGGGCAGAGTGGCAGCCCTGGTCCTGAGCCTGCGCCCATACCCCAGGAGGAGGCTCGGTGGGTGTAGGTGTGGCATGACTTTCCATGGGCCAGGCCTACCCCTGGCCACACTCTTGGACCCACCTGGATCCCTCCCACACCTCTCCAGGGTGTTGTAAGTCTGCCCCAGATACAGGCTCTCCGTTATCCAAATGGGGAGTCCCTTCCTGTGGCTGAGCACTCCTCAGGACTTAACTTTGACCTTGTGTATTAGGGATCACATAGCACTGGGGCTCCAGAGGGTCTCTACCAAGAGCCACCTCAGTGCAGGACTAGGGTCAGCCAAGGTCCTCTTGCCCCACCCACTCCCAGATAGCCCCACCTCTTGCCTCCTCAGGTCAGTTGACCGCCCCTTCCTGGGCCCCAAGCCAAGGAAGGGAACCATACACACAGGTGGATCCCAGAGACCAAACTGGAGAGGAGAGGCTGGGCCCAGACGGAGGGCTGTGCTGGGGCTGGGGGGCTGGAGTAGGAGCAGACCTTGACCTGGGATGTGCAGGGGAGGGAGGGAGAGGGGGAAGGGCGATCCAGGCCCAGCGAAGGTGTGACAGTGCTCCCAAAGTGGACGCCCGACGAAGGGCACTATGTGCTGATATAAGGACCTAAGGTGCAAAGGAAAACATATCCGAAAAGTCAAATGACTGTGGGGGGTCACAGTGTGGCCAGAAGGGGCAGAAACCTCAACCCTTGCCCCTCCCCCCCACACACAATCCTGAGTTTCTGATAAGGGAACAGACCCAGCCAGGCTCCTCCCAGGACTTGGCTCCTGTCAGCCCCCCTGCTCCAGGCCTACCCTGGTGGTCCGTGTCCCAACCCCCAGCTGGCCTGGTGCCAGCCCTCCCCTGGCTCCTGGGCCTTTGTCCTTGGCTGTGTTGTCACTTTGTGGAGGAGGCAGCCCCTCCCCAGGGACGCCTCCTTGGAAAGCAGCTGCCCTTGCCAGTTCCTCTGACAACCAGGCACTTAACGCCGTCCCTGGCAGCCCCACGGTTACCCCTTGGCCAGCACTGCCCCACGCAGCCTCCCTGAAGGGCCTGGATCTGACTCACGCCCAAGCCAGAGGCTAGAATGGTGCCCAGTCCGTGCAGGGCAAGGGGGCCAAGGTGGGGAGAAGAAAGAGCTGGTCGCTCCTCTCCTCCCAGGAGAAAAAGACCCCGCATTGAAGTCCTGCTGCTCCTGCCCTGTCAGTCACGGGCAGGCGCAGTTCACCCTGCAGGGCCTCCCATGCGGGTCTGGGAGGCACCAGCTGCTCCTGGTGCTCCAGGTGCTGCCACTGCAGTCACCCCCTGCCAGCCTCCCGTGGTTTCCAACCCTCTGGGTTCTGACTCTGTAGGGAGCAGGATGGGAGAATCACACAAACAGGAGTCTGTGCCTTGTGACTGGGTGAGTCGCTCCTTCGCTGTGCCTCAGTTTCCCATTTCTAAAGCGGGGGCTGTAATCTCTACCTTCTAGGGCTTTTGGAGACCTGAGATGGGGAATCTGAGGGGCGTGATGTGGGTGCTCCCAACATAGGGACAAATGTCTGCTCCCTTCCGTTCCAGCCTGGCTCTGCCGCCCACCCATTCCAACCCCCACCACAGGAGTGACTCCCCACCCCCCACCCCCACCCCCAGATGGGACTCATGTGCCAGGAGCCAGCTCTGCCACAGCCCCAGGGGGCTTCTATGAGACTTGGTCCTCCCAGTGACCCCCAAAGGCATTTGCCAGTCCAGGACCCCACCCCTGACCATGCGGATCTGTGCCCACAGCACCTGCGCTTGTCCCTGAATGGCCACGGGCAGTGCCACGTCCAGCACCTGTGGTTCCAGTCGGTGCTTGACATGCTGCGTCACTTCCACACCCACCCTATCCCGCTGGAGTCAGGGGGCTCCGCAGACATCACCCTGCGCAGCTACGTGCGGGTCCAAGGCCCCCCGCCTGGTAAGACGCCCCACCTGGCAGGTGTAATGGCGCAAGAAACAGACCGGCGGGCAGCGGGAGGAGGGCGTCACTTAGGCCGCATCCCAGCTTCGCCAACTAGTGGGGTGAAGGCCGGGACTGGGGCGGCTGCAAGCAATCAGGCCCATTAGGGTTGGAGGGGGCGTGGCAGGCCCACCGGGCGGCCTGAGTGATTCCTTGCCGCGGGACGGGGTGCTCAGAGGCAGCACCGGGCATTCCCTGGACACAGGTGAGACTCGGGGACCCCAGGCCACCCCATTCCCCGGGGCCTCTGGTCCCAGTCCGACCACTGGGACTGGGGAAGGGGACCAGGGAACCCAAGCGGGGCACTGACGCGCTGGGTGCTGTTGCAGCCCCGGGGCCCTCGCCCAGCGCCGCGCCTGCGGCCCCCGCCTGCTGGAGCGAGCCGGCCGGCCAGCACTACTTCTCCAGCCTCGCTGCCTGCCCGCCCGCCTCCCCCTCCGAGGCCGGCGGCGCCTCGTCCTCCTCCGCGTCCTCGTCCTCCGCGGCCTCCCTGCCCGCCGCCCCGCGCACCGCCGAGGGCCTGCTGAGCACTCGCAGCCGCAGCAACAGCGCCGAGCGGCTGCTGGAGGCGAGCGGGGCCGAGGAGCCCCCGGAGGCCGCGCCCGGCGAGGGATCCCGCGGCCGCACGCGCGCGGTGGAGAACCAGTACTCCTTCTACTAGCCCGGCGCCAAGGCCCTGGGGCCACCGGACCCGCCTTGCAACCGCCTTCGTGGCCATCCGTCCAGCGGACCCTGCTCTCCTGCAGGTGTCAGTCCCAGTCCAGCGCTGGGTGGGAAAAGCGAAGCTCTTCAATGAAGACATAAATGTTATTAAAGAGCCTGTTTTAGGGACTGCATCTGGCTCTCCTGTCATCCTTTCTTCCATCCTGGCCGATGGGTACTGCGCCTTCTGGGACTGCCAGGGAGAAGAGGGTACCACATATGGGACCCCCGTTAAGGCCACCGTCCTGGCGCCTGCCAGGCCCCCACCCAACTCTGTATTAGGGGACCCAGCTCCCCATTTGGCTGAGGAGACAACTGGCAGTATCTAAATGAGGTACAGAGATAAAACGCTGGACTAAAGAGCAGGGCTCAGGGAGACTGCCCAGGGGGGAGAGATGGGAAGGGGCTTTATAGTGGAGAGAGGGGTTGGGGAGAGGTGAGTGAGCAGGGGCAAGAATGAAAGAAGGTAAGGGAAGGAAGGAGGGAGGGGGCCCCTGGATGAGGGTACAGGGTAAAGGAATGGGAGGGGAGGGAGGGCAAATCCTGGGCCTTGAATACCAGGATGAGGAGATGGACCCTAGCTAGGAGACAGGAGTGTCCTTGGGCAGGTGGGGGGCGGGAGGGGGGGCAGGGGCAGGATTTTTGCATATTAGCCCATTGGGGGATGAACAGTGGGAGAGGCTGGTTTGCCAACTTTGACCTAGACTCAAACTTGGAAGTGGCCTAGAGAGTCTTCCCACATACACCTTCACCCCTGCCACTAACCCTGCTTCCCTGCAGGTGGAGGCTCAGCTCCAGCTCGGGCTCTCCAGGCCCTGGAGACATAGCCTGCTCTAGGGCCCAGGTCTCCAGCCCACAGGTAGTGCTCCCTCTGAGGAGGATCTTGTTCCTGCCTCTCCCACCCCGCCCCCCCGGGGCACAGACCCATGGTTCCCTCGACCAGGAGCAAGTGTCCTTGCAGGGTCTGCATCTGAGCTGTGCATTCAGATCCCCAGACAGCTGATCCTCCCAGGACTGCACCTGAGTACTCACATGCCCTTCCCCCATGTGAGGGCACTAGCGCCCTCAGTGGCCAGTCCTGACTCACAGAATTACTGGGAAGTGACTGAGCAGTGCTTCTGCTGCCACCACAGAGAGCAGCCTGTACCCCGGCTTCCGGCATCCCCCTCTGCACTGTAGACCCTGTGCCCTGATGGCTTGGGGTCTATGCCAGGCCAAGTGCAAGCCCATATCCCACCCTGACAGGAGGAGGGGAGGGTCTGAGCAGAGGCCACGGGTTGGTCAAAGCTCCACTTGGCTGCCTCTGCCACTGTCAGCTGAGCTGCAGACATCACCCCAAACCTGAAGCTTCACCCTTTCTCCCTTGGTGGATTTGCCCCTCGGAATAGTTCAGGTGGCCTCAATGGTGGGGTTAAGACTTGACACACAAAGCGTGTCATCATTCAGGCCCTACTCTCCCCTCCTAACTGTCAGCCACAATGGAGGTCACTTTACCTGCCAAGTGCCAAAGCAGGAACCTAGGCCTGGAAGTAGGTGAGGCACTGACAGCTGTCACTTTGCTGAACTGGGGGGTCCAGAGTATGAGAACGTTGGAGGGGGTCTGCCCCCACCCTAAGGGTGGCAGTCAAGCATTGTTCCTAAGATGTTCCCAGGTTTAAATGAGTCAGGGGAGAATAAAAGAGGAGATGACGCCCACCATCTGGGGCTCCCCCAAGGGATGTTACACTAAAACCCAGCAGCAGGTGGTCAAGTGAAAAGCGGGCTCTCTCCAGTGTGGTCCCACAAGGAAACTCTCAAGCCTGTCACTCAAAGTGGCTTCCAGAAAGCCAGACTCAGTAGGACCCCGGAGAAACCACAGCCGTTGCACAGATGGTGGCAGCATTTTCAGGGGCTTCCTTTGCTCCTCCGCAAGCATTTCAGGTGCCTGCCCTGTGTGCCAGGCCAGGCACATGGGGAGCTGGGCAGGCAGCCAGGCAGGTCCATCACAGTGTGATGGGCAGCCACAGAGGGTGGGAGACTGCAAATGCGAGGGGCAGGGAGAGGGACACAGACCAGCAAGGCTGAAAGGGCCTGAGTGCTAGGCCAGAATAAAAGGGCTTTAGTGAACAGAGCTAGTTTGAGAAGGGAGCTGAAATGGGGTCAGACTTGTGTTTTAGACAGATCATTCTGGGGCCAGGGTTAGGGGTGGGAGGATGGGTTGGAAGGGAGGAAAATGCGGCCAGGGGTCCAAGGAGTCTGCAGGAAGTGTGGAGGAGGGACAATGAGCTGGGCCAGGGCTGAAGAGAAGGAGAATGGTGATGGAGGAAAGATCATCCAAGGCTGATGGCAGGACTGGGGAAAGATGGGGGATCTCTGGCTTGAGGCTTGGAGAACAGTGCGACCCCTGCTGGAGGCTCCACCTGAGAAGGGCTCTGGAGAATGTGGAATCCAATAGAAGAAATAGACATCTTGCTGTCTCCAGCAAGGGCCTCCCAGGAACTGGCGGTCTCTGTCTAACACCATCCAACTCTGTGCTGTCAGATCTCCCAGCTCTTTCTTCGAATAAGAGATGGGATTAGGTATTCCCTACCTGAGCCACAGAAGGGTGATTCTGACTACCAGAAGTCTCCAAGATGAAGAGCTCAGAGCCATGGAGAGGTAAGCCACTGCCATTGATACACTCTGCTGGGGGGAGGGCGGGGTGGGGGGCAAAGGAGTGGCCCTCAACCCAGAGGCAGGTCCACAGTGAGTTTAGGTCTTGAGCTTGACTAAGGGTGACCTGGTCTCCAAGGGCTACAGGGTAAACCAAGGGTGCACAGTCTCCCTGGGAGGGTGCCCGGGCCTGACCACATGAATGGGTTTTCCCTTCCTCAGCCCACCAGCCAGACCAAGAAATGGGGATACGCTCTGCGTCCTGCTTGCAGTCATGAAGCTGAACTTGCTCCCAGGAGGTCACTGCCCTGGGGATGGAGGTATGTGTGCTGGGGGAGGGCGGGGTGTCACACCTGTGTCTGCCCCATCAAAATGCAAAGCCAGGTATTTTAGGGCCCTGGAGGTGAACATCCCTCCAGAAATGGAACTGATGTGCCAGTAATGATTCAAATAAATAATTTCAAATAAATTGTTTTAATAGACAGTTTCTTCTGGCAGGTGCTCCTAACTCAAGCTAGTCTGAGACCCTTTGGGGTAGAAATAAAACTCCTGGAACCTAGAGGGGTTCATATTTGCTTAGTATTAAGAGACAGTAAAGCAGCACTAATACGAATTTTGAGTAATAAATCTCAATCATTCTTCTGAAATCTTTTAAAAATGGGGAAAATAAAGGTGCATCTGGCCAAGCCTGGGCAGAGAGTTGCTGCAGGGCAGGAGTTCTTTATCTCTTTTGTGCCTCAGACCTCCTGGCAGTCTGGCAAAGCTTAGGGACCTCACTCAAAATAAGTTTTAAAACTCATGAGGTAAGCCCTAGCCAGTTTGGCTCCGTGGATAGAGCATCGGCCTGTGGACCTCGAAGGGTCTCAGTTTGGGTTCCAGTCAAGGTCACATGCCTCGTTTGCAGGCTCCTCCCCAGCGTGGGCCCTGGTTGGGGCGCGTGCAGGAGGCAACCAATCGATGTGTCTCACATCGATGTTTCTCTCTCCTCCATTCTCTGAAAATCAATGGAAAAATATCCTCAGGTAAGAATTTTTAAAAAACAAACTCATGAAATAAAATAATAGACTTGCAAAGGAAACCGCTGTAAGTCAATCAAAATATTAAGTATAATAAAAGTAATTAAATATATTTTCAAACTTGTGATGTGGTGATACATTCTGTATTAACACCTTAAATAACAAGCTTTAGCAGCAGCTCTAATAACTAGCAAAATTTCAAAGAATGATGAGTGTAAATAACACTTCAATGTTTTTGCAACAACCAAGATGCGATGTGAAAATATCCCTGATTTCTACTCATGGCAAAGTGACAGGTACTTCTAATGCTGCTGTGGTTTCTCTTTAAATGAGAGAAATACCATTTTTTAGTTAGAGGTTAATTTAAAATAAAGATCCCTTTCAAGTTAATGAGCTTAGTGAATGGTTTATCCATGAGCCATCTCAGGACCTGAGGTTAACAAGCCTGTTCTAAAGAGTGAGGGCAAATGGCCTGCATTTGGAATAGAACGTTCAGAAATGGCAGAGACAACGGTGTGATGCCCACTATCTGGAAGCCTTCAGCTGGTCCCCAACCTGACAGGGAACTTGCAGCATAAACTACTTTCCTGAGCTACGCTAACATGGTCAAGAATATTGATCTCAAAAAATAAACTGCACAAGGACCCCACTTCTAGTGATGAGAGGAAGGTGTGTGGTTCTGGAAAATTCTGTATTACTGACCTTATTCTCCCTATTTTGTGCTGGTTGGAGAGGATTAATTAAAAGAAAAAAATTAAAGGTTTCATGCCCACATAGGTTTATACATTATAACCTTCAACTTGGATTGTCAGTTAGAAAGATGTTTCGCAACTTAATTGAGATTAAAGTTTGGTGCTTGGGAGCTTTTTAAAAATATATATATATATTATTGATTTTTAGAGAGGAAGGGAGAGGGAGAAGGACATAGAAACATCAGTGATGAGAAAGCATCATTAATCAGCTGCCTCCTGCATGCCTCCTACTAGGATCCCACCTGCCCTGGCCAGGAATCAAACCTTGACCTTCTGGTTCATAGGTCGATATTCAACCACTGAGCTACACTGGCTAGGCAGTGCTTGGGACCTTTAAAGAACACCATGAAATTCACAGAGACTGAAAGCAGATTAAAGGTTACTAGGGGCTCTGCGGGGGTGGGGGGGAGGAAGGGATTGAAGCATTATTGCTTAATGGGTACAGACTTTCTATGTGGGGTGATAAAAAAGCTTTGGATATAGATATGGTGATGGTTGCGTAACATTGTGAATGTTACTAATGCCACTGAATTATATGCTTAAAATAGTTAAAATGGCAAGTTTTATATTACTTATATTTTTTGCGCGCACACATACACCAAACAAATTACCATCTACACAGAACAGATTGGCAAAAGTTAAAGTCTCTCAGTACTCTGGCCGAATGGAATCAATGAGAACCTCTAGTGGGATGGAAGAGGTATGGATTGATACGGCCACTTTGAAAAGCTTTGGCACCATGCATTGATGTTGGAGAAACGCTTCCTTTTTATCCAGAAGTTTCATCCGTACATTAAAGGGTGACATAAGCACTAGTCTCTCTTTTATCCCTGTGTTCATTTGGGCGTCTGACTAGGTACCTTAGACCTTCCCATTTCCTGGTGTCCCCTTAGGGGAGAACTAGACTTTCTTTCTTTTTCTTTCCAAATAACAAACCTATAGACTTATATGCTGTAAATCTTATCCCAGAATATTTAAAAATAAAATCCATAACACACACACTGTGTGAATTCAACCCAAATATTAGATCACATCAGTTCTCCTAAAGTTTAAAATAAAATGATACATGAAAGGACAAAGTTAAGGGTCCAGACTTGTGCTTCCATCAAGATGGGTAATATGGACCAAATACACCCTCCATCCTGAAACAACGGCATTCACACCGGACATGGGGCACTGAAGAACAGTCCTGTCTGAGAGGCAGGAAGCAAACGAGGTGAGCCCTGCAACGTCCCTGCTGACAGCCTGGAGGAAGTTTCCAGACGGTGGCGCGGGGTGGGGAAACCCAGGATGAGCCCAGCTGTCTCTCCAAGTCAAGAAGACATAACCAGAGGTCTAGGAAGTCAAAATGGCTAGAGTTTGCAGGGCAAGTTACAGAAAGAGAAGAGTTGCCCAGTGAGAGAATTCCGGCAGAGGACCCGCCCTGAGTATTCCATTAAGGATTTTGAATATACATGTAGGACGTGCACGGAAAGACACTACAGGCGGCCTGGGAGAGGACCACCCGAGAGGATGGGAGCAATGCCCAGGGCCTCCAGTGGCCACTGTGGGAAGCCTCAAATTCAGAGAATATCAGTTTAGTGTATGAAGAAGGGTCTTGCCTCCGTAATGAGGAGAATTAGACAGCTCTGGTCCACTTGACAAAGTGTGAAAGCAAGACCTGAAAGAAATAAAATTCTCTAAGTAACCTAAATGTGCCCGATAACAAAACTCAAGGATATTTGGAAGAATATTAAAATATCCGGCATCCAACAAGATAAGTCACAAGGTCTGGCATCCAATTAAAAATTACTAGGCATAAATTTTAAAAAGAAGAAGAAAAAAAAAAACAAGAAAAAAAAAATTATCAGGCATTGCCCTGGCCAGTGTGGCTCAGTGGTAGAGCGTTGGTCAAGGGCACATACCTGGGTTGCAGGTCGATCCAGGCCCCCGTCAGGGTGCGTGCAGGAGGCAACCAATCTATCTTATCTCATGTGGATGTTTCTCTCCCCCTCCTTCCTTTCTATTCTCTCTAACGATATCTTGGATCTGTAGGTTTAAAAAATTACCAGGCATGTGAATAAAAAATAACCCTAATAAGGAGAAAAATCATCAACCAAACTGACCCAGAAATGACATTTGTGATAGAATTACTAAACGAGGACATTAAAATAGTTGTTATGACCATATTCAATATGTTTAAAATACTAGAGGAAGGACGGGACTTATTAAGGAGAAATGTGGAAGACACGCAAAGTACCTAAATCAAGCTTCTAGACGCAAAAGCCACAATGACTAAAAAGTAAAATACCCCAGATTAATGGCTGGTGGGCACTGCCAAAGAAAAGATTAGTGAACTCGAAGGCCTAGCAATAGAAAGTATCCAGAGTGAAACACGGGGGGGGGGGGGGCGTTTGGCTAAAAATGAACAGACTGAGCACAAAAGGACAAATATTGTGTGATTCTATTTCTATGGAATATCTAGAATAGCAAATCCACGGAGACAGAAAGTAGACTGGAGGTTTCCAGGGGAGGAGGGAATGGGAGTTTTTGCTTAATGGTTGCGGTTTCTCTTTGGGGTATAAAATTTTTTTGGAAATGAATAATGGTGATAGTTGCACAACATTGTGAATGTAAATAATGCCACTGAATTAATCATTAAAAATGGTTAAGATGACAAGATTTGTAATACATATTCACAATTTAAAAATCAACGAAATTAAATAAGATAAGCTGTTTTAAAAATAAACAGAGCAAAAAATAAAGATGAACAGAACAGCACTGGCCAGTGTGGCTCAGTTGGTTGAGCGCTGGCCCAGGTACCAAAAGGTCACTCGTTCGATTCCCGGTCAGAGCGCATGCCCAGGCTGTAGGTTCAACAGGAAAGGGGGCGACTATTGATGTATCTCTCACACCTGTGTTTCTCTCTCCCTCTTCCTTCAATAAAATCAATGAACACATTAAAAAAATAAACAGAGCATCAGCGAACTGAGGGTGACGTCACACAGCTAAATATATATATATATAATTGGAGTCCCCAAAGGAGGGGAAAGAAGGGAACCAAAAATTTGAAAAAAATCATGGCTAAAAAATTTCCAAATTTGATACAAACGGTAAACCTACAGATCCAAGAAACTCAACAAATCCCAAGTGTAAGAGACATGAAGAAAAGTAGATCAAGATACTTCATAATCCAATTGCATGAAGTCAATAACAAAGAGAAAACCTTAAAAAATAGCCACAAGGAAGGAGACATTAGATATACAGGAACAGAAATAAGGTGGAAACGACCCAAGTGTCCATCAAGAGATGAATGGATAAACAAAATCTATACAATGGAATATTATTCAGCCTTTTTAAAGAGGAATAAAATTCTGACACTTTCTACAAGGATGAACCTTGAAACATTATGCTAAGTGAAATAAGGCAGACACAAAAATATATGATTCCGCTTGTATGAGGTGTGTAGACTAGGTATGGGCATAGAGACAAAGTAGAATACCAGGCACTGGGGGGTGGGGGTGGAGAGGGAATGGGGAATTGCTGTTTAATGGTTTATGTTGGGGATGATGTACGAGTTTTGGATATATATAGTGGTGATGGGTACACACATTGGGAATATATTTAATGACACTGAATTGTACTTACAAATGGTTAAAATGATAGATATTATGTTATGTATATTCTACCACAATTCTTAAAAGAGGCAAAATAAAAATTTTTCAGACATATTAAAATTAAAATAATTCAGCATTTCTACACTACATGAAATATTAAAGAATGTTGTTTGAGCAGAAGGAAAATGATACTTGGAAACCTGGATCTACATCTGCACAAAGAAATGAAGAACATAAAAAATGGTAGTTACGTAAATACAAAGATTTTTTTATCATTATTATTTAAAGCTCTTTAAAAGACCACCAGCTATTTAAAGCAAACATAATAATTCATTATGGAGTTTGTAACAGATGTAGAACATTGGCTGGGAGGTGAAAAACAGAAGAACACTGTTGTAAAGTTCTTAGAATATATGGGATGTAATATAATGTCACTGGAAGACTGGCTGTGATAGGTTAAATCCCAAAACAACCTGTAAAATAACAAAGCAGTCATATCTAATAAGCCAGGAAAAGAGATAGAATAGAATAATTAAAAATACTCAATCCAAAAAAAGGAGTAAACAAATTAAAAGACTCCTATCCGCACAAGAAAGGGCTTAATAAATTAGAATTAAGTTAAAATACTATATAAATTTGTTATCTTTTTTGTTTTTAAATAAAATGTTTTTTTATTAAATCTTTATTGTTCAGATTATTACAGATGTTCCTTTTTTTTAACCCCCATAGCTCCCCTCCACCTGGTTCCCCCCCACCCCGTGCCCTTACCCCCACCACTGTCTTCATCCATAGATGTAAGATTTTTGTCCAGTCTCTTCCCATACCTCTCATGCCCCCTTCCCCCTGCGAACTATCAGTCCACTCCCTTTCTATGCCCTTACTTATATTCTATTCACCAGTTTATTCTGTTCATCAGATATTTCTATTGACTCGTTATATTCACTTGTTGATAGATATGTATTTGTTGTCACTTTGTTGTTCATACTTTTTATTTTTACTTTTTTCTTCTTCTTCCTCTTCTTAAAGAATGCCCTTCAGCATTTCAAATAATCCTGGTTTGGTAGTGATGTACTCCTTTAGCTTTTTCTTGTCTGTGAAGCTCTTTATCTGACCATCAATTTTACATGATAGCTTTGCTGGGAAGAGTAATGTTGGTTGTAGGTTCCTGCTATTCATCACTTTGAATATTTCTTGCCACTCCCTTCTGGCCTGCATGGTTTCTGTTGAGAAATCAGCTGACAGTCGTATGGGTACTCCCTTGTAGGTAACTAACTGTTTTTCTCTTGCTGCTTTTAATATTCTCTCTTTGTCTTTTGCCCTTGGCATTTTAATTATGATGTGTCTTGGTGTGGTCTTCCTTGGATTCCTTTTGTTTGGGATCCTCTGCACTTCCTGGACTTGTAAGTCTATTTCTTTCACCAGGTAGGGGAACTTTTCTGTCATTATTTCTTCAAATAGGTTTTCAATCTCTTGCTCTCTCTCTTCTTCTGGTACCCCTATAATTCTGATGTTGGTACACTTAAAGTTGTCCCAGATGCTCCTCACACTATCTTCACATTTCTGGATTCTTTTTTCTTTTCCAGTTGGGTGCTTTTTGCTTTTTCATATTTCAAATCTTTGACTTGATTATTGCAAACCTCTAGTCTGCTGTTGGATCTCTGTATAATATTACTAAGTTTATCAGCAGATTCTAGAAAATTCTTGAAAAACTTAAAACCGTAGTTCTGAACTCTATATCCAGTAGTTTGCTTTCCTCCATTTCTGTCATTTGTGACCTGTTTCTTTGTCTCTACATTTTGGCTGCTTCCCTGCATTGATAGAGTGGCTTTCTGTGCTAGGTGTCCTATAGGGCCCAGGGATTCAGCCTCCCCAATCACCTGGGGTGGACACTCTTGTTGTACGCCTTTGAAGGCTGGGTGCACAGTCTTGTTGTAGTTATCACTGGGAGGTATCATTGGAGAAAATGACCTCCAGGCCTTTCTCATTGTTTGGGGTTTGGAACTTTTGGAGTTCTGTCCCAGCTGCAGTCCCTTAGGTTATGCTGCAGGCAGGTAGGTGCACAGCTTGGGTGGGGTTATAAGTTGTGTGGGGCGGGGTCTCAGAGTCACCGGGGCAGAGCAACCCTCAATGGCTGCCCCTCCGTGGACTCCATGGCTTCTCCCGGTTTTGGCGTCTCCATGCCCTAGTGTCTGCGCGTCCCTAAGTCCCCGATTCTCCGTGTCAGTGATTGCTGTGAACAGCTCTGCTAGAATGCCACTCGTCTTCCGCCCCATTGCCCGATAGCCCGCATCACATTCAGTGCGACCCCGGAGTTTATAATCTCCTTCCAAGCTGCGGACCTAGGTGCTGCCACCACCCCCTTTCACTCGCGCTGCCTCCATTTCGCGTGCGTCTGTATCTCTCAGTTTTGGTGCTGGGAACTTCTACTCAGTTTCAATGCACTCCTTCTCTTCCCTTCTAGTTGTAAAGCTTCCCCTCCCTTGGTTCTGGAGGATGGCCGTTTATCTTTATAGTTGTATTTTTATAATGTAGTTGTGGGAGGCTGTGCATTTAGGTATATATCTCATGCTGCCATCTTGTTTCTCCTCTGTATTTTTTTTATTGTTGTTCGGTCATCCTGCAAAGCCCCAATACTAATACAAACCCATAAAAATCAGCATTTCTATGGTCCAGATTCTATGGCCTCAAATACAGTGTTTGAATATCCAGGGCCAAGGCTCCTTAGAAAGAGTAGCTGATTCCATGTTTGAGGCAGAACACCTCAAACAGGGCCTAAAACATCTTACTGTCAGAAAGCAAGAATGCTTTCAAGGCTAACTGAGGACACACATCACCACAAAGAACAAAGGGGCAGCTTAAAGGAACAGCCACTAGCCAAAGAGTGGCAATTGCAGATCAAAAACAAAAATTAAATTATGGTCAATGAAGTAAGCTGAGTTTATAAAAGACCATGAGTCTATTTATTCAAAAAAGATTAATATTTTAGGATGTGAGTAGCATGATGTTAAAAATTTCCACTGAGACTCAAAATTGTGGTAGATGTGAAATTCCAGAGGCAGATTGTCAACTACAGGATTTACAAAGGAAATGGTCATGAGCTGATTCTGTGTCTCATGAGTCCATTGAAAGATTTGAGAGGAAAAAAGGGTGGGATGGGGGCCATAACTGTGCCTAGTTCCTCCCAAAGAGGCAGGGCTGAGGGCTGAGGGTTGAGGGTTGAGGGTGGTGCTCTCCACATCCCCTGTAGTTGAGGACTGTTCTCCTTGTGTCTGAAAAAACCGAAGGGCCTGAGGGCTCAGGATAGAGGAAGCTGCTCTTCTGGAGTTCCTCTGGAAGACAGACAGGAATGTTTTCTGTGGATCACACCACAGGAAGTGCCTCTGAGAGACCCATGGATCCTCAGAAGGACACAAGGAAGTGCCCACGAGAGGACTCACCTCTAGACGTTGGCCAGACTGAAAACATGCCATGGCATCCGTCACATAGGAACCTTCTCCTTGCTTCACATCTCCCACCTCCTATCCTCTTTTTTTTAAACCTTACCAGGGTCAAACAGTAGCTTATAAGTGGGGAAGGATGTAAGCAAGGAAATGGGGCAGAATCCACCCACAATCTCCTATCTGGACTGAAGACTCTCTCTCCAGCTGGCTGAGCTGGAGAAGGAAGAGAAGTCTTAACCCTTGGAAGGGAAAAGGCTCTTCCAAGTGCCCTGGTGACCATGCAGGTCTCTACATGGGCCACGTAGGCAAGGCTTAACCACAGCCGGCCTGGCAGAATGGCCCGTGGCCCTCCCAGGACATAAGAACATAGGAAGATTGTGAGCTGCTGCCTGAATCAGATTTTCGTCCCCCGACGAGGGTTCTAATGAAGTCTGAGGTTTCCTGCCTCACCCATCTCAAGGTTCAGCTGCAGGTAATCGAACTGCTGGGTTGGAGCATGGAATTGGCTCCTCAGTGACAGGGTATCTCAACCTCCTGCTGCACTGTCATGGTTTATTTTGGTGTCATCCTGTTGAACAAGGGATGCAGGAAACTGACACCTTTGTTGATCTTAATTTTGCTCTCTATGTAAATGAGAAACTGCCTGAGTCTAAAAAGGTCTTGTTTCTTTACCAACCAAATCTTGCTTGATACCCCTCAGTGAGTTTGAGGTTGAGTCGTCACTTGGTCTAAATTGGGACTGTGTCTTGTGACTTATAAGGACAAAAGGACCCTTTAGGGGCAAGCAGGAAAACGGCACCTGCTTAAGTGTTCATCCTGTGGCAGGGGAAAGATCACCTACCAGATAAGTTTTTATCATTCAACTCTGTTATCAGGTCTGCTGGAGTCCCTCCTTGGGAAAGGAAAACAATGTTAAATGTTTCAGAAAGTTTATGTTCTCAGGCAAAGCACAGCAGCTTGGGTTCGTTCTGTTGTGCACAGTAATTTTGATTCAGAATTGTGTTTAGCTGATGTTAAATCCTCCTCCGGAACTCCGTGAGCCACTCTCACTGCTCACGGCAGTGGAGCCTTGCCTCTAGAAGAGGAAGTCCCGGGAGACGCCTCGGAAGCTTGATTGACATTGATTGGAAAGAGCTTCCTCTGTGAATTGAGAGATAAAAGGCTCCTTCAGCAAGCACCTCGGGCCACCAGTTTAAATCTGTCATCCATCTCCCTGGAAAGCCATGAAAAAGAAAAATGCCAGAGAGCAATCCCTAAAAGTGGACAAAAAATGAAACAAATACCCTAACTATATGTCAAGCCAGTGGCTTAATTAAACACAGTAATTTGCTAGCACATTCCCAGAGGACTCTATCCTAGGGATAAAAGAATGAAAAGGAACTCTTAAGCAGCACTAGGTAATCCTATTGTTTGACATTACTATTGAATTTATTTTACATATAGTATAGAGAACAGAAAAAGTCATTGTGTTAGTGTTATTAGGAACCAAGTAAGGGAAGATACAAATATTAAATCAAAGAAGTTGTGTTAAAACTTCATGACTTTAAATTTAAATGGAAAATATCAGTATGTGCCCATATCTGTTTTCCACTTTCTAAAATACTTAGTTTCCAGCCCCACCCACTGAAAAGTTTCAGAAACTAAGACAATAGTTCAGTAGCAATAGCATCCTCTGCCTCTGGTCTCTAAATGCCATTTCCCACTAACAGGAACTGGAGCCCTCTGGAGAAATGATTCCAGGTTTGGGGCTGGAAATGTAGAAGATAAGCCTAGAAAAATCATGTCATGTCAGAAAGCAAAGATGGAATTAAAGACTACTAGGGTCTTTGCAAAAGAACAGGAGCCAGCTCTCAGGTGGAAAATCACTAGTGTAGGACATGCCTGTATTAACAACTTTGCTATTAATATAACCACCTCGGTTTTCTTAGAATTGATATTTGTTGGGTATGTCTTTTTGAAAAGTTATATTTTCAATCTCTCTGTCTTTATACCAAAAATGTGTCATTTCTAAAAAGCATATATTTGGTTTGTTGTTGTTTTTTTCCATTTTTTATTCTTTTTAATTTTTATAGAATTCATTTTCTAAATTTTTATTTATTGATTTGAGAGAGAGAGAGAGAGAGAGAGAGGGATTTGTTCCATTTTTATGCATTCACTGGTTGATGTTTGTATGTGCCCTGATTGGGAATGACACTCTAAACAACTAAGTAACTTACCAGCACTATAGTATTCATTTTTTTTTAAGTATGATTTTTATTGATTTTTTACAGAGAGGAAGGGAGAGGGACAGAGTCAGAAACATCAATGAGAAAGAAACATTGATCAGCAGCCTCCTGCACGCCCCCCACTGGGGATGTGCCCACAGCCAAGATACATGGCCTTGACCGGAATTGAACCTGGAACCCTTGAGTCCGCAGGCCGACGCTCTATCCACTGAGTCAAACCAGTCAGGGCTAGTATTCATTTTTAATGCATTTTTCTATTTTTCAATTACAGTTGAAATATAATATTATATTAGTTTTAGGGTACAACATAGTCATTAGATATTTATATGGCTTACAAAGTGATCAACATGATAAGTCTAGTCTCCATCTGACACCATACATAGTCATTACAATATTATTAATTAAGTTCCCTATTGTTGCTGATTTTTTAAAAATTCAATCAATCTCTGTCTCTTAGAGATTAGAGTGTTTAGGACACTGAATTTAATGTGATGTCTATCATCTTGCTATTTGTTTCCTGGTTGTTCCATCTGTTTTGTGTTTTTCCTTTCCTTTAATGTTTTGGTTTAAACAAATACTATTTTTATTGTCCTACTTTATCTCCTCTGTGGCATTTTGGTTATACCATTTTATATTTATTTTTTTCTCCTGATTAATCTGGAGATTATAATATGCCTTTTACTTGTTACAATATACCTTAAATTATTTTCTTACCACTTCAGGAAAGACTTCACAACAAATAATTGCATTTACACCTTTTCCCCCTGATACTTTGTGTTGTCAAATAATTGACTTCTACATATGTTAGAAACCTCAGAATATACTATTGTTATTACTGCCTTAAACAGTTAATAGTCTTTTAAATATTTTTATTGTGGTAAAATATACAAAACATAAGATTTACCACATTAACTATTTGAAGCGCACAGTTAAGAGGTATGAAGTACATTGGCATTGTTGTGCAAGCATCACCACCATCAAGTTCCAAAACTTTTTTAAAAAATATATTTTATTGATTTTTACAGAGAGGAAGGGAGAAGGACAGAGAGCTAGAAACATCGATGAGAGAGAAACATCAATCAGCTGCCTCCTGCACACCCCCCACTAGGGGTGCGCCCGCAACCAAGGTACATGCTCCTGATCGGAATGGAACCTGGGACCCTTGAGTCTGCAGGCCGATGCTCTGTCCACTGACCCAAACTGGTCAGGGGCATTCCAAAACTTTTTTATCTTCCCAAAGTGAAACTCTATACCCACTGACACTAACTCTCTATTCCCCACTCCCCCACCACTGCTCCCCCCGTCCCTGACAACCACCATTCTACTTTCTGTCTCTGGATGTGACTATTCTAGGTACCTTACATAAGTAGAATCATACAATATTGGTCTTTTGTGTCTGCCTCATTTTATTAGTATAATGTCTAAGATTTATCCATGTTGTTGCATCCTGTAAACCTTCCTTTATAAAGCTGAATAATATTTCACTGTATGTATACACCACATTTGTTATCCATTTATCTGTCCATGGACTTTTGGGTGTTCTCCACCTTTGACTATATTGAATAATAGCTGCTGCTATGAACATTGGTGTTCAAGTGTCTGTCCAAGTCCCTGCCTTCAGTTCTTTTAGGTAAAAACCCAAAGTTGACTTACTGGATTATGCAGTAATTCTGTTTAATTTTTTTTTGAGAACCCATCATGCTGTTTTCTACATCTTTTTAACTTGCTCCCACTTATTTACCCATTCCAGGTTTCTTCCTCCTTCTTGAAGATCCAAGCTAAGATTTGGGATTATTTTCCTTTGGCTTGGGGATCTCATAGTACAGATCTGCTGGAGACAAAGTCACTCAGCAGTAATTTTGACCTTAATTTTTGAAGAATATTTTCACTGGGAATAAATTAACAGAGTTGATTTATTGCTAAGTTAACAGCTAATTGCTAAGTTAATAGAGTTTTCTCCTTTCATCACTTTAAATGTGTCATTCCATTTTTTCTTGACTTCTATGATTACTTTTAAGAAGTAAGCAACTATTCTACTGTTCCCATGAATTTAGTGACTTTTTTCCTCTGGTTGTTTTAGAATTTTCTCTTTATGTTTTTGGCTTTCAGAAATTTGACTCTGGTGTGTCCGGTATGGTTTTGGTTTCTTGTTTTTGTTTTTGTTTTGTATTATCCTGCTTAAGATTTACTACGTTTCTTGAATATGTAGATTCATGTCTTTCATCAATTTTAGAAATTTCTCAGGCATTATTTCTTCAAATATTACTTTGGTGCTTTCTCTCTATCCTCTGCTGCCTTTCAGCATAGACTTTCCTCCAGCTACAGGAGATGAGAGTCTTTTTAGGTGTTGCCATGTAGGCACTCTTTTGGTGCTGATTTCATTGGCTGCCCAGAGCCTGTTATTCTCTTTCTTCATGTTTCCTAGAGCAGTGAAAAAACACCAGGCAACTCCACAACTCATATAACGGCCATTACCCCCATATCTTTTAAGATCTAAGGCTATAACATAAGTAAGATTCTTGGTAACTGAGATGCTATATTGAGGCAATTAGAAAAACCTGGGAACTTGTGGGCAACTCTCAGTGTATGTGGTGAACTCAAAAGTAGATCAAAGAGATGTGGATTGTGACATCAATAGCATCTTTTATACAGGATAACCAAGTGAGTAATGAGGAAAGTTCTTCAGAGGAAAATACCAGCTAATAAATGTATAAGGAGTGATAAAATTAGAAATTTAACATTTTATAGCACTCAGTGAAATGAATGGATCCAAGAACAACCATGACAGGCTGCAAATTCACTAGGTAAGGTTTTTGGAGCTTAATAATGGGTGGATTAACCAACTTCTAACTCCTTCAACACTAACATGCTTGAAAGCAAGACAGCCTGTCACAATGGGGATCCTCAGTGAGAAAATTAAAAAAAAACAAAAACAGAGCACCTCTTATGAAACAAACAAAAATGAAACCTGAATTTAACCAACTCTAGCTCTTATTGTTGATAATAATAAGAGGATAAATGAACACAGTCAAAGGAACTAAAAATTACATTTGACCAAATCCAGAATTGAGGAGTTCTAGAGGAAAAAAAATACTCTGTTTCTTCAATAAATAAGTGTCATGAAAAGAAACTAGAGGGGAGGGGAACTAATATAGATAAGACATAGGAACTAAATGTAATAATCCAAATGTAAAATATTTTTTTAGATAATTGAGAAAATTACAACATTGACTAGGTATTGGATGATACTAAGCAATTCTTTTTTTAAAAAAAATATATTTTATTGATATTTTACAGAGAGGAAGGGAGAGGGATAGAGAGTTAGAAACATCAATGAGGGAGAAACATTGATCAGCTGCCTCCTGCACACCCCCTACTGGGGATGTGCCCACAACCAAGGTACATGCCCTTGACCGGAATCGAACCTGGGACCCTTGAGACCGCAGGTCGACGCTCTATCCACTGAGCCAAACAGGTTAGGCTCAGTAATTCTTGTTAATTTTTAGGTGGTGTTATATATTTTTCAAGCTTCATATTTGTTAGGGATACATCCAGAAGTATTTACAGATGAAACACTATGATATCTGGAATTTACTTTACAGTACTCCAGCAGGGCAGGGGCAGGAGGCAGAATGAAAAATATTGGTAATTATTAAAGTTAGGTGATGGGTATGTGGAATCACTTTGTAGTCTGTCTCCTTAAGATTATTTTTATATCCATAATTTAATTTTTTTTCAAAAGCAGAAATTTGATGTTAAAGGGAAAGAGAATACCTGGAGAAGAATGCAGAGTCTGGAGAGAGTGAGAATACCAAAAAAAGAGGAAATTGCTGGTGGAACCAGTCCTGGAGGGTCCTGGGAAATAGGATGCAGGCTTGGCTATGGCGAAGGTGACAGTTATATGCCAGCTTCCATCTGTTGAAGCCCAGCTTGTGTTCTGTTCACACATCTCTTTTCTTTTTAAATATACTTTTATTCATTTCAGAGAGGAAGGGAGAGGGGGAGAGGGACAGAAACATCAATGATAAGACAGAATCGTTGATCAGGTGCCTCCTGCATGCCCCCACTGGGGATCAAACCCGCAACCCGGGCATGTGCCTTTGACAGGAATCAAACCCAGTACCTTTTAGTCCACAGGCCAACACTCTATCCACTGAGCAAAACAGGCTAGGGCCACACATTTGTTCTTAATTGGCCCTTACAACGATTCCATGAGATAAGTATAATTATATCCATTTCAGAGATAAGAAATTAAGGCCCAGAAAGATTGATCACTCACCCAGGGTCAAGTAACATGTCAATGGCAGCTCCAGTATTTAAACCAAAGTTGCTGTACTTCCAAAGTTTGTAGTCTTTATAGCTGTGAAACAGGATAGAAGAGGGCTGAAGAAATGTCACTGTTGGAGGGGAAATAGGAGGCAAAATAAGCAGCCTTCATCACTGATGGCTTACGAAGTTGGGTGGGAGGCTCTTAAGGACAGTGATGCAGGCCCTATTGATCCCACTGGGGCTGCCAGGGAGCTGAAGAGGAGTGAGTCGCATTTCTGACCCAAGATTATCTGGGCCAACCAGTACGAAAGAGGTGTCCTGACAAGGAAATTCAACCAAGAAAATTACCAGGTCCCTCACGTTGCCCTCTCCCACTCTGCAGTAGCTTCAAAAGACATAGATGCAAGGAGACATATGCAACACTTTCAACAATAAAGAATTATTTTAAAAACTAGGGGCCTGGTGCACAAAAATTTGTGCACTCGGGAGGTTCCTCAGCCCAGCCTGCGCCCTCTTGCAGTCTGGGACCCCGCAGGGGATGTCCACCTGCTGGCATGCCTGGCCAGCCTGGGTGAGGGGCTGATGGCTGTTTTCAGGCTGACTAAGCCCCCCAGTGTGGACCTTCACCCCATTGGGGTGTGGCAAGCCTGGGTAATGGGCTGAGGGCTGTTTTCAGGCTGCCCACAGTCCCTTCAGGTTTTGGGTCCCTACTGGGGTGCCTGGCCAGCCTGGGTGTGGGGCTGAGGGCCGTTTTCAGGCTTTCAGGCTGCTCACAGCTCCCATTGACTCAACATCCCAGCAAGGTTGGCTGGAATCAGATTTCTGGGGTTTATTTATCTTCTATAATTGAAACACTGTTGCATTAAGCCAAGGCCTAGGCAGGCAACGAAGCCTCCTGTTTGCTTCAGCTCCATGCCTTCTATAATTGCAACTATGTTGCCTTGAGCAGAGAGAGGCCCAGCCGGCCTAGGCAGACAGTGTACTCCTGGTGCAACGGAAGCCTTCTGTTTGATCTAGTTCTGTGGTGGTTGGTCTCCATCTTGGCTGGGTTAATTTGCATACAGCCACTCTGATGGCTGGTGGGCGTGGCTTAGGTGTCCCAGAGAAACGGTCCATTTCAATATTACTCTTTTGTTAGAGTAGATTATGTTTAGCATATTTTTGATTTCCCTTATAGTTTTACGTCATATATACTCATCTCTAAACAATACATCATTAAATTATAAATGTATTCTAACTCTAAGAAAAAGACATAGATGCAACTGCAGAGAGTGTGAGTTGACCCAAGTTGCATGTGAGTCAGCAAACGGTGCAAGGCTTCCAAATAAAACTTGTGCAAACTCAGCTGGTACTCAGAGCCTCCTAAGGGGAAGCGATGGCTAAGCCTCCCCCATCCCTTGCACCTGAACTTCTGTTCCCTGCACAAGTCTGCCCTGCCCTCTGGGTAGAAGCCTGCATGGAAGGAAATGAGACCAAAGGAATAGCCACAGAGGCACGGCGGTTCTGTGGGGACCCTGGGCATTCGAGAAGCGAGAGGTGAGGCACGCTGCAGGGAAGAAGTAGAGTCCAGTACATCGAGAACTGTCAGCCAAGGAGTTGGCATAAACATGATGAACCGAGGCTTTGGGGTCAGACTTTAGTTGTTATTTCAGCCCCATCATGTACTGCAATGTGATCCTGGGCAAGATATTTAACATCTTTGAATCTGGTTTCTTTATCTGAAAAGGGAAATAAAAAATTGTATTTATTACTAAGATCTTTGCTGCTGGTAATGACATATTTCCTGCAACCAACCTACCCAGTAAGGAAGTTAGAAAAGCTGGCCAAAGTCTTTTTTTAAATCTGCTTGAAGCATTGGAGTGGTAAGGAGGTGGGGAAGAATAACGAGGCTAAGGTCTGGGAAACATCAGAAATCCAGAGGTGATCCCAGCATTTCCTCAAGTTGTCTGCCAGGGTTTGCCTAAGACCATCCTGCATATCAGATATTTACATTATGATTCATAACAGTAGCAACATTACAGCTATGAAGTAGCAACGAAAATAATTTTATGGTTGGGTCACAACATGAGGAACTGTTTTAAAGGGCCAGAAGGTTGAGAACCACCGCCTTAGAGGGAAGGTAGGGAGGGTGTGAGTAAGGGGGAGAAATCAACCAAAGGACTTGTATGCCTAACCAATGGACACAGACAACATGGGGGTGAGGGCATGAGTGGGGGGGTTAAGGGGGCAATGGGAGGATAAGGACACATGTAATACCTTAATCAATAAAGAAATTTTTTAAAAAAGAAATAAAAAAACTTCAGCAGATAACTGGACACTACTAAAAGGACATATCAAATATGAAAAAGAACCATGCAGAGCCCTGGCTGGTGTGGCTCAGTGGTTGAGCGTCAACATCTGAACTGGGAGGTCACAGTTCAATTTTGACCAGGGCACATGCCCAGGTTACTGGTTCGATCCCCAGTAGGGGGTGTGCAAGAAGCAGCGAATCATAGGAAAAAGCATTAGTAATCATGTTACTATTGCATCCAAGAGTCATCACCAACTCACCCCGAGCAGAGGTGTAGCCTGACCAGGGAATGATCCGGCCCATAATCCTATCCTGAGGGACTGCTTTCTTGAGCCACTTCCAAGTACTATCTCAGCCTGGGTTCCCTCCAGAAGTGTGAGTAGTTTATTTTGGGAAGCGATCCCAAGAGAACAGAAAATAGAGGACTAGGAAGTTGAAACAGGAAGCCCGGCCGGCATGGCTCAGTGGTTGAGCGTTGACCTATGAATCAGGAGGTCATGGTTCTATTCCCAATCAGGGCACATGCCTGGGTTATAGGCTTGATCCCCAGAGCGGGACATGCAGGAGGCAGATGATCAATGATTCTCTCTCATCACTGATGTTTCTATCCCTCTCTCACTCCCTCTCCCTCTTCTCTGAAACACATACATGTATATATTTGTTAATCCTCACCTGAGAATATTTTTCCATTGATTTTTACAGAGAAAGAAACATGGACATATCTATTGGTTGCCTCCCAAACACGCCCCAATCAGGGCTGGGGAAAGAGTCAGCAACCGAAGTACATGCCCTTGACTGTAAGCAAGCCCAGAACCCTTCAGTCCACAGACTGACATTCCATCCACTGAGCCAAACCAGCCAGGGCAGAAAATATACATATTTTTAAATAAGATCCAAGAATCCCTAAACAAAGGAAATAGTGATTACATTCAAATGAAGAGCTTCTTTTTGAGGACAGATTCTAGTTAGAGAGTAAACAAGTGAGCCACAGAGTAAAAGGAAAATATTTAAAATGCATTGTGATTGCCCTGACTGGTTTGGCTCAGTGGATAGAACGTTGGCCTGCGGACACAAGGGTCCCAGGTTCGATCCCGGTCAAGGGCATGTACCTTGGTTGCGGGCACATCCCCAGTGGGGGAGTGTGCAGGAGGCAGCTGATCGGTGTTTCTCTCTCATCGATGTTTCTAACTCTCTATCCCTCTCCCTTCCTCTCTGTAAAAAAATCAATAAAAAATATATTTAAAAAATGCATTGTGATTGAGCCCAAAAACAGGACAAACTAAATGAGCTTTAGAGATGCATGATTAGGTGATAAACATATAACAGTATAAAGGAAAGCAAGGAAGCAATTACCATTCAGGCCAGGAGAGTAGTTGCCTCTGGAGGAAAAGCACTGAGTAGTGATTTGGAGGGTCAGGAGCAGCCCTGGGGGCTGGCCACGTTCCTTTCTCAGCCAGAATGGTTTCACGCAGGTATCTGCTTGTGATTGTTCATTGAGCTATATGCTTCTGTTCAGTTTTTGTATGTATATTTTATTTCATGATGTACAAGTTTAAAATAGTATCTAATAAGATTCTTGTGAGATCATGCAATGGATCCAGTTGCAAAGAGCCTGGCATATCAAAAAGTGCCCACTAAAGTTAGCGACTCTGGTTACCACTGGATTGGGGCATCCTGAGTGTGACCTGCTCATGCATGTGGAACTCAGCCGAGGATTTGTGGGTGGCCCACATATTCGTAAGAGGTCACCCTGGGAAGGTGTGTGAGTTACAGGTGGGGTGGGCAGTGTCAGGGCCTGAGAGATCACGGGCCAGCCTGGACAGGGCGATGCATTTCTCCTATTGGGTCTTTTTTTTTTTTAATTTAAAATTTTTATTATGTAAAGTATTACATATGTCTTTTTCCCCCATGGACCTCTCCCCAGCTGCTCCCACCCCCCAGCACACGCCCTCACCCCCCTACTGTCTGTGTCCATTGGTTAATGCTTATATGCATGCATCCAAGTCCTTTGGTTGATCTCTCACCCCTGCTCCCCATCCTCCCCTGCCTTCCCTCTGTTCCATACTTCTATGCCTCAGCATAGATGTACCACAGATTTTTAAGATGTACCACTTATCTGCTGATGGGCACTTAGGCTGATTCCAAATCTTAGCTATTGTAAATTGTGCTGGTATGAACATAGGGGTGCATATATCCTTTCTGATTGGTGTTTCTGATTTCTGCACAGCAAAAGAATCCATTAACAAAACAACAAGAGAGCCCACTGCATGGGAGAACATATTTGGCAATGTTATATCTGATAAGGGTTTAATCTCCAACATTTATAGGGAACTCATACAACTTAAAAGGAAGATGAAAAAATCCAATCAAAACATGGGCAAAGGACCTAAATAGACACTTTTCAAAAGTGAACATACGGCAGGCCAAGAGACATAAAAATATGCTCAAAGTCACTAGAAATCCGAGAGATGCAAATCAAAACAACAATGAGAACCATCTCACACCTGTCAGAACAGCTACCATCAACAAATGACAAGTGCTGGCGAGGATGTGGAGAAAAAGGAATCTCCTGCACTGCTGGTGGGAATGCAGACTGGTGCAGCCACTGTGGAGAACAGTATGGAGTGTCCTCAAAAAATTAAACATGGAACTCCCATTTGACCCTGCGATCCCACTTCTAGGAATATATCCTACTGGGTCTTTCAGCCAGCAGACCACAGATCCCCTCCCATGGGGGTCCAAGTGCAGGGACAGGAAGGTGCTTTAGTGAGTCGGACTGAGAGCTCTGGAGGATGGGGTCATGCCAGTTGTAGCTCTGAGCACCTCCTACCATTACTCAGTGAGGCCTGGTTCAGAAACAGCCCCAGGCCTGTGAGTGCTAATCAGCCAGGACTCTGTTGTGTGGGTGAGTGGGGTCCAGGAGCAGAAGTGTGGGGTTTCATCCATGTTAACCTCTAGGCTTCACAAAGCCTCTTCCTGCCACCGCACCCTTTTGCCCCACACTGCACAGGGGAGGGAAGATTTACAGGGTGTAAGCTGCCCAGGGGGCACAATTGGCTAAAGGCTGGCAGTGCTCACCAAAACCACCCAGACAATGGGGGTTGGCTCCCTGTAGCCGGGCAAGGAAACCTTTAGTATGTCAAGTGTATTGAGACATAATCTTCATACAATTAAATTCACCCTTTTTAAGCGTATAGTTCAATGAGTTTGGCAAATGTGTATGTTCATATAGCAAAAGAAACCACAATCCAGATGTATAGGCCTGTCACCCAAAAATGTCCCTTGGCCCTTTAAAGTCAAACCCCTCCTCCTACCCCTCCTGAGTGACCAGCTGTCCAAGCCTGCTGATCTGTTCTGCCCCTATCATTTCGTCTTACCCAGAATGTCAAGTAATGGAATCATTCAGGTTGTAGCCTTTTGAATCTGGCTTCATTCACTGACCATAATGCTTTTGAGATTCATCTGTGTGGTTGTAAGTATCAATAATTCCTTTCTTTTTATTGCTGAGGAGTGTATCACTGTTTGGATATATCACAATTAGGTGGACATTTGGGTTGTCTCCAGTCTTGACAATTATGAATTAAGCTGCTTTGTGCATTCACATACAGGTCTCTCAGTGGACACACATTTTCATTTCTCTAGGGTAAGCACCCAGGCGTGAGACTGCTGGGTTGCAGGGTACATGTGTGTTCATCTTTATAGGAAACTCCCAAACTCTTACCGAAGTTGGTATACTCCATCTTTGTTTTTGTTCTCATGGGTGGAGCTGTTTTCTCGTCATCAGCAGCAGAGCCACTGTGGAAAGACCACAAATTTGGTGAGAAGCTCAAGTTAGTAAAGAGTTGTAAAAAGTTTTAGTTCCTCAAGTGCCAACCACAACTCTAAGGGTGGAGGTAGGAGTGACCGTCCCTCCATAGGGACCAACTGTCCTGGTTTACCCAAGAGTCTCCAGGTTTTGGCACTGAAGGTCTTACGTCCTGGGACACCCTTAGTCCTGGGAGTGAACTGGGACAGGTGCTGTGCCGGGCACTGTACGGCCATCACATCATTTATCCCCAGGTCAGTATCAAGGGCAGGTTTGCTCGTCCATCCTGAGCACAAGGAAACAGCCTTTGGGAGGTTAAGTTGATTTTCTAGCCCACACTCCAGAGGAGGTGGAGCCAAACCTTGGCAACAGGCCCACCAGACTCCTAAGCACTGGCGTCTGTCTGGGCAGGAGACCTCATTCCCTGCTGAGATTTGGGCCTCAGGAGCACAGGCCAGCAGGTGGGCCTGGTGGAGCTTTGCTGCCCTCTGGTGGCAGATATGGTGGCGCTCTAGGTTTGAGCCCGCTTTTGTGGGACAGAGAGGCTGATAAGGCACCCTTGTCTCTCAGGGAGCTGGACCTCAAATCTGGCCCTAGAAGGGTGGCCCTCACCATTATCTGCTGGGGGGCTAGGTCCAGCCATCCATGAGTAAGTGATAATTTAAGGCCCCACAGACTCAGGGCCAGACTGGGTTTGAGTCCCTGTGACCTGAGCCAGTCACTCACCCCTCTGGGCCTTAGTTCCTTATGTATAAATCAGGATGATAAACATGTCAACACGCTTAGACTGGACTTAGACTGAGGTTATTATTACCTGCTCCTTCACACCCACATGCCTTAACTTTCCCACCTTTGTACACTCACTCCCTTCACTCATTCACTTCACTTTCATCCAGCAGTTACCTACCAAGCACCAGCTCTGTGCCAGATCCTGAGCTGGAGGATATGGCTCTCCCTGGCTTTGTAATTTTCCACTGTGTCATGTCTTCCTTCCTTCCTTCCTTCCTTCCTTCCTTCCTTCCTTCCTTCCTTCCTTCCCTCATTCACTCACTATGGTGTATTCATTTATTTATTAAGTGTTCATTTTTTTCCCTATTACAATTGACATTCAATGTTATTTTAGAGTGTTCATTCATTTTTCTCATATTTTCACTCATTTAACTTCCTTATTCATTCATTCATTCATTCACCCATCACTTGATCATCTCATTTACATGATCATTCTTTATTTGTTCAGGCAGTTGTCACTCCCTCCGTTCTCTCTCCTCATTCCCCTGTTCTGCAAGCATTCTGGAAGTACCACTATACTCTAGGCCAGGATTAGATGCTGGGATTCTGGCTCAGCTCTCCCCACAGACTTGGGAGTGGAGAGATGGTGAGGACACATGTGGTATCTACCCTGCCAGCCACTGGGACCCACAGCAGGGGAGGCACCAAGAAGAAAGCAACTGTCTGCCTGGAGAAGGGGATTGGGAGCAGTCATAGGTTTCACGGAGGAAGGAGCATTTAAGCCAAGCTGAGAAAGGTGTGTGGGAGTTCTCCAGGGAGGAAATGACACTCCAACTAAATTCATGTGTGTGTGTGTGTGTGTGTGTGTGTGTGTGTGTTTGAGGAAAAGTGAGGTGCTTGGATGGCTGAAGTGTGTGATGTAGGGTCAAGTGTCCCTGACCATATCCAGGCCAAGCCCTCCCTAGGTTCCAGTGACAGACTTGGGCCATTCAAGAACTTCCCCTAATTCATCGCTCTTGGCCCCTGGAAAACAACCCACTATCAGGCAGCCAAGAATGGCCTGATAGTGTTAATACAGGACTCTGTCACAGGAGCCACCCATCTAACCCCTGGACACTCAGTGGACAAGCTATCCTGGGCTGAGTAGGCTGAGCAGACAGCAGTAGTGGGAGCATCTGAGGTACCTGGCCCCCAAGATCCCATGATCACCCAGCAAATGCTTGAGTGCCTTGCTGTAAGCCAGGCCTTGCCCCAGACACTGGGCATACCGCCATGAACAAGACAGAACTTCTACCCCTAGCAGGCAACAAATGATAAATGAGAAAACCAACAATTGTGAAGACCACCAAGAACACACCTGTCGCTGAACAAGTTGGGTTTATTGCCTGTCTAGAAGGAAGTATATCTGCATTTACTTCAGCAAGGGAGTAGGTATTAAAGAGGACTTACAGGATTTAAGTTCAGGCTAGGTGATTTGGGGAAGGGTTCACATATGTGGGCTCCTACTCTGGATTAGATGTTTTCAGGAAGCAGAGACAATTCTATGATTGGCTGTCTTAAATATTTAAAGTGGGAGGAATGAACTGAGAGGCCAAAGCTGTAAAGAAGCAGCAGTTACACACATTAGTGAGAATGGCAAAAATGTTCAGTCTTTTTCTGGTTCCAAAGATATTCATGTTCTTCCATCAAAAATGATTACAAAGAGCATCCTTCCAGTTGTTAGAAGGGATGCTGCCCTGTTCATGAACTGCTCAACACAGCCAATTAGATCTTGGAAAAGTACAAACAAACATGACACAAAGCATTCTTGTTTATGTCTCGCTCCAGCCCGGTCACTGAATGGCCTAGTGTGATGTTGGTGCTCTGGGAAATTGATGCCCGACAGGAGAGCACCAACGCCTAGCTTGTGAGTGCCAGGCCAGCTCCCAGATGTGAGGGGCAGTTTTCTCTTCTTGGTAAGATAGTCCCATTCACTCGGCTGAGGTACATTTGCTGGGTGCCAGGTGCAGAGTAATTTCGAGGTGGGCAAAAGAGGTAGGTCCCAGTCCTTAGGAAGCTGTTTGTGCAATCTTAAATAAGTAGGTTGTCAGACATGGGTAGGGTAGTCAGAGAAAGATAAATAGCACAAGATCTCACTCATTTGTGGAATATAATGAGCAACATAAACTGATGAACAAAAGCAGATTTAGGGACAGAGAAGCATGGATCAGATGCTCAAACCTTAGAGGGAAGGTAGGGGAAGGTGAGGGTTAGAGGGAGAGATCAACCCAAGTACTTGTATGCATGCATATAAGCTTAACCAATGGACACAGACACCAGGGGGGGGGGGGTTAAGGCATAAACGGGAGTGGAGTGGGGGACAATGAGGGGATAAGGACACATATGTAATACCTTAATCAATAAAGAAGGAGAAAGGGCCCTGGCCAGCGTGGCTCAGTAGATAGAGCATCAGCCTGTGGACTGAAGGGTCCCAGGTTCCATTTCGGCCAAGGGCACATGCCTGGGTTGCGGGCTCCATCCCCAGTAGCGGGTGTGCAGGAGGCAGCCGATCAATGATTCTCTCTCATCACTGATGTTTCTATCTCTCCTTCTCCCATCCTCTCTGAAATCAATAAAGAAATATATTTTAAACAAAGGAGAAAGAATTTTAAAAAATAGAAAGTGGGTAGGGGGAGTGAACCAGACTTCCTTGGGGAAGAGTCAGGACAAAGGCCCAGGGCGGGAGGGGAGGCCGAGAGCCATTAGCAAGAACTGCCAGCGAAGCCGTGACGCGAGCGGCTGGAGAGGTCGGCAGGGGCAGAGCGCGAGGGGACGCTGACGCCCTCCCCAGGGACCCGGACGCTCAGCTGCCCCGATTTACCCAGAAACAGGAAATGAAATCAAGCGGCCCGCCCGGCCTCGGGTTCATGAATATTCAGCAGCCGGCGACTCCGCCCAGTTCCGCCCAGCTGGGAGGCTGCGCTTGCGTCGCTGGCGCGCGTCTCTGTCGTCAGACGTGCGCGCCGCCGCCGCCGCCGCCGCTCGCGAGGAAAAGCTGAGAACTGTTATGGCGAGTCCGGCCGCGTCCTCGGTGCGACCGCCGAGGCCCAAGAAAGAGCCGCAAGCGCTCGTCATCCCCAAGAATGCGGCGGAAGAGCAGAAGCTCAAGCTGGAGCGGCTCATGAAGAACCCGGTAAGACGAAGCGTGGGCTCGTCGGCCCTCCGAGTCCTTCCCTTCCGGCGCCTCTGGGGGCCCAAGGCCCGCCTCCCCCGCCTCCAATTCCGGAATTCATAACCCGGACCCCAGCGCCAGCCCTTAGGAGTAGGCTGCCCCAGAGTTAGTGAGCTTCCTCTGCCCTTGCGTCCCTGACCGCCCAGCCAGGACGGGGCGCTGTGGGCGGCTTTCCGGGCTCCGAGACCTTTTCCAGTTTCACTTTCTGTAAACAGCAGCGTCAGAAGCGTTAGGCTGTGAAGATAGAGCCTGTGGGTTAGCACAAGGATTATTTTCTTCTAAACTGGGCCTCGTTAGCCAAGCCGGTGTGGTTCAGTGGGTGAGCGTCGGACCAGGAACCGTGAGGAGGTCACGGTTTGGTTCCGGGTCACGGCACATGCCCATGTTGCGGGCTGCAGCTGGTGGATGTTTCTTTCCCTTTCCCTTCCTCTCTCTCAAAACAATAAAAACATATTTTTTAAATAAAAAAAATAAACAGTATCTCGTTAGAGACATGGGGGCAAGTCGCTCACCCTCTCCAGGCCCCATCAGTCATCAAAACAATTGGACGAGCAGGTCTCAGGTCTTAGGCTAGCAGGGTTGGCTCTTCGCGTGCAGTGTAGGGTTGACGAAGGAGGCTCCCAGCCATACGTGGTGGCTTCCTTTCTGAGTTGTCCTGTGGGAAGTTAAGAACAGCCTTGATGAGCCTGTGGGCTGTGATAGACCCCAACATACACAGGGTGAAGTAAAGCTAAGACAGAGGGAAGAAACCAGCTTTGAGTCCAAGGAGCAAAGCAGCCTTATTTCATTAGTCTAGTTAAGATCCTCTGGTTGTAAGAGATGTCGCTTTGTCAGCAGGTTTATGCTTATAAATGCCTTCCTGTTTAAATGTTTCAGGACAAAGCAGTTCCAATTCCAGAAAAAATGAATGAATGGGCACCTCGACCTCCCCCAGAATTTGTCCGAGATGTTATGGGTAATGTCTTTTGGGGAGTGTGTGTGTGTATGTAAATATAATTTTTGAAGTATGAAAACCCTGCAGTTTATATATGTTAATTAGATTTCTAATAGGGGGAAAAAATGTGTTCGCTGGTCCAGTATTTTGCTCTTACAATGAAGGGGTTTGGCATTAGGGAATTTTCTTGTGCATTGTTTCTAATAATGCCTTATATTGGTTATTTCTCCATGGAATAGTTTTATTATTTTGTTGGGTTGTAAATTAACATATACTAATTAAAAAGAAAAAGAGGAGAGATATTTAAGAAGTTTGTATCACCTGTCATTTCCTCCTTCCACTGGTAACTTTCTGATATAGCCTTCCAAACTTTTTATAGACAAAACCACTGCTTGAGGGGAAAAAATGTTTTTAGAAAAATATGGTTGTTCTACACGTACTATTTGGTAACCAACTTTTTCACTTAATGGACCATGGATATATTTTCAGCTCAGAAATGTAAGGCAAAATCACCTGGGAGGGAGGGACAGGTCATAGGCTCTCTTCTAGGTTTCCGGTCAGTGAACTGCATTCTGTTTCTCCCCTTAATGCTGCATTAGAGTGGACTTTTTAGTGAGTTCCACTTTCACAAGGATGCTTACACTGTACACTGGGTACTGTGCTAGATTCTGCAGAATAGTGGGGAATAGGAGAGGCCGTCCCTTCCTTTATTGAGTTTCTTTCTTTGGTCACTGTTAATTAAAGGCAGCCTGTGTTGATAACTGGAGCTCATCGAGAACTCTGAACTATCCTGGCCGTAGGTTCAAGCGCGGGTGCAGGCAGCGGAGAGTTCCATGTGTATAGGCATCTGCGCCGGAGAGAATATCAGCGACAGGACTACATGGATGCCATGGCTGAGAAGGTCAGTGAGCAAGGAGGCTGGCTGAGCCCTTGGGTATGAAGCGTTTACTTCATAACTTTTAGAAAAACATTTGAAACAGTAGATGCACCTGGTTTGTGTAAGGGCTGCCTTTTAAAGTCAGCACCAGAAACAGACATCAAGTAGAGCCCAGTTAATCCTAGGTCAGACAGCACTGTCAGATAGCCACCTGTGTGTGGAAGGGCACAGCCCTTACGAAGTTGAGTAGAAAGCAGGATCTCCCACACCTCCTAAGCTGTTATTTCTCTCTTATTCTCTCTTTTTGGCTGAATACTTATAATTCCAGTTAGCTGTGTGTTTTCTGTGACTACTAGTGTGCTTCTATGTGTCTGCTTTCAGTTTTCTAGCTTGGCAGCTGGTAATTCTTCAAGTGTCAAATAATAATTGGTTAAAAATTGAGAACTAATTTAGAAATTATACTGTGAAAACTGTTAAGCATTACTTGGCTAGAAGGGCCAAAAGTTTCTCTCCTGTTTAAAAAATGCTCTTTTGAACATACCACTTGTTTTATTTTTTGAATTAAAATTTGGAGTTATTTTATCCACACCAAAAGTCTTGCTGGATTTTTCACTAGAATTGAGTTGAATATGTAACTTTAATTTGAATGAGAATGGATGTTATAGTGTTGGTCATCCCTTCAAGAAACTATATTTTTTCACTTGTTTAAATCTTTTTGTATCTCTGATGATCTGTGGGGGGTTCGAATATATCTCACCACATTTATTAAAGATATTTTAAGTTTTTTTTATTGCAGTGATGCTAGGTGGTCCTCTTATTTTATTTTTTGGTCCTCTATTACTTGATATTAGTGAGATGCTGGGGGAAAAAATACTGACTTTTGTATAGTGCTCCTGTATTTTGCCCACCATACTATTTTAAAAAATCAAATATTATTTGACTGTTTCTTTGTGGTTTTCCAAATCTGATTTCTCCTGTTAACATTATACATGACGCCCTAGCCAACTTTGCTCAATTATTAGAGCATCGGCCTGTGGACCAAAGGGTCTCAGTTGCAGGGGCACAGGTAGGGGGCAACCAGTCGATGGTTCGATGTGTCTCTGTCACATCAGTGTCTCTCTCTCTCTTCCCCCCCCCCCTTTTCTCTCTCTTCCTTCCCCCACCCCCCTCCACTTTCTAGAAATCAATGGGAAAAATATCCTTGGGTGAGGATTAAAAACAAACAAGCAAAAAAAACAAACATTGTGCATGAGAGAGTGCCCCTTGTTCTTAATGTTCTAACAGGCACTGGGGAATGTTTTTCCTCAGTCTTCTCAGAATGGCTGTTATTTCAGGGAATACATTTTGAGAGATTCAGATACTTTAAAATGTCTGCTTTTTATGAAAGAGGAAACTACCCAATAATATTTCATTTTCCAATAATTTGACTTAAAAAATTAGACTCAGCCCTAGCTGGTTTTCTCAGTGGTTAGAGCTTCGGCCCACAGACTGAAGGGTCAGGGGTTTGATTCCAGTCAAGGGCATATTACTATCGATTGTAGATTCAATCCCTGGCCCAGTGGTCTCTCTCATGTCTGCCTGTCTCTCTCTCTCTCTCTCTCTCTCTCTCTCTCTCTCTCTCTCTCTCTCTCTCGCTTCCTCCCCTCTCCTCCCCCTCCACTCTCTAAAAAAAAAAATCAGTGGAAAAAATATCTTCAGGTAAGGATTTTACAAAATAAAATGAGTGTACAGTGGGATCCGGGGTCATTTTCTGTCTAGTTTTTCCTTTATCTTGGATTAGTCTGGCTCTCATTGGTTTTTGTTCTGGCTTCCTGACTATGGTGATTTAAACCATCGGCTCTTAGGCATCTTCAGTTAGGGAGGTTAGGGTCTGCTGATTGATTAGCTAGCTGTTAATTGCTCAGCTTGTCTCGGTTTCCTCATTCCACTTTCCGGATAATTTTCCTAGTTTCTTACTACAGTGCTTCAGTATCTTAGTGAACAGAAACAGTTACTTCACCATCCGAGAGCCCTGTATTGATGTCCCACTCCATCTGTGGGACCACCACTTAATGTTGAAGTGGCCCTGGAGACCTAGATATGCCTACAGCACCCCCACTGGTGTGGCTTTTGGAGCTCACATATCCAGCCCACAGTGTGTCTAAATGATGTTGGTTTTTTTGCAGCAAAAATTGGATGTAGAGTTTCAGAAGAGACTGGAAAGGAATAAAATTGCTGCAGAGGAGCAGACTGCAAAGCGTCGAAAAAAGCGGTAAGGGCTTTGTGGCATCTCATAACTAATGAGACTTAAGGGCAGGACATGGAAAGTAGTGGTGGATGAGTCCTTGCAGTCAAAAGTTTACCTCTATAACCTTCAGAGGTCTTGGGTGCTTAACCTGCCATGGAGCAATCCAGTGGAGGAATGGCTTTCCTTCAAATAGTCCAGGAGAGATCAAGACATTTACTGTGCCCTTCCCCCAGCTGGTTACAACTTCGTCAGAGCTTGGAGGTCAGCATTTTCGTGATCATATGGATTTCTCTTCTTCACTTCTGTATTTTAACCTCAGGTTTAACTAGGTGCTGAAAGTGAACTTCTCATTTAGCTTCTTCCTTAAATTAGGGCTTGTGACCTCCTTAAGTGACTATATAAGTATACAGGTTGCTTGTGTGTGTTTTAATAAATACTCCCTTATCGATGTAAGAAATGTCTAAACCTGTAGGGAATTTTTCTAGGAATTGATTTGAGCCACACTGAGGACAGCTGGTGGGAATCAAGATCTTAGTTAAATACCCTCCAGAATGGCAGTTGGCAGCTGCTCTTATGCATTTGAAATGGAGGGAAGTAAGGTAGAGAAAGTAAGGCTGAGACTGGATTACAGGATAGTTAACCAGGTTATGTGCTCTCTTGGACGAGGTTACTTCTGAAAAGGCATTTCAAAGTTCTGTTAACCTAGATGCACTAAAACAATGGCCTGCTTACGGCAAAGATAAACCTTGTACAAAAGTTATATGCCTGGGGTGTGCTGCCCATCATGACCTGCCCAATTAGGGATTTATGATCAGGTCACCCTAAGAGGTTACTGTCAGTAGAACCCCGTTTCTAGAGTGCTGAACAGGATTTTTTTTTAAAATATATTTTATTGATTTTTTACAGAGAGGAAGGGAGAAGGATAGAGAGTTAGAAACATCGATGAGAGAAACATCGATCAGCTGCCTCCTGCACAGTCCCCACTGGGGATGTGCCCACAACCAAGGTGCATGCCCTTGACCGGAATTGAACCTGGGACCCTTCAGTCCCCAGGCTGACGCTCTATCCACTGAGCCACACTGGTGAGGGCTGAGCAGGATTTTTAAAGTCGTCCCTAAATATCTTGGGATGAAGAGCCATCTCCATTGTTTCTGAGGATTTCTCTTGATTCGTGAAGAAAAAAAGGCTTGATAATGTTGACAATGGAGTAGCAGAATCATAATGTATTTCTTTCATTTTATTAGTGAAGTGTTTGTGTGATCATAACATCTTTAAAGATCCTATAAGTAGATGTTTCTAATATGCACAATAAAGGATTAATGTATTTATATTACATCTTTAGCCAAAAGTTAAAAGAGAAGAAATTATTGGCAAAGAAGATGAAACTCGAACAGAAGAAACAAAAAGAGGGTGAGTAGTACCCACTTTTCTTGGTTGTGATCTCTCATGGTGTCGCACAGAAGCTGACCCGCCAAGAATGAGATTTAGAGTTTGGAACTGATTGGCTGACCAGTGAAGAAATTAAGGCTTATTTCTATTAGTTAGGGCTCGTTGAATTGCAGGTGTCAGAAAGCCAAACTGGATTAAGCACAAAAGGAACATACTAGCTCGTGTTAAGTCCAGGACAAACCTTCCTTCAGTCATGATTAGTCCCCCTGCCCCTTAGCATCCTGTCCTCAGGCAGGCTTATGTGCCTGTGGTTGTAAGGTTCCTGAGGCTGTACCCTACCTCATTCTTGTCCAGTAGGAAAGATTGAGATGTCCCTAGAAAGGTTTTTTTTGGGTTCCTTTGTCTCTGATTGAGTCACTTGGCAAGTCAGTTAAGAATACTTTTGGCACCACCCTGGGCAGTTTACACAGTGGATAGAGCATCAGTCTCTGACTGGTCCCAGGTTTATTCTGGTCAAGGGCATGTACCTCAGCTGCAGGCTCCATCTTAGACCCCAGTTGGGGTGTGTGTTGAAGGCAACCATTCAATGTGAGAGACAGATCGATGTTTCTGTGTCTTTCCCCATCCTTCTACTCTCTTTAAAAATCAATGGGGACATATCCTCAGGCAAGGATTAACAAAAAAAGAATAGAAAGCATGGCTAAGTGGTTGAGTGTCAACCTATGAGCTAGGAGGTCATGGTTCAATTTCTGGTCAAGGCATATGCCTGGGTTGCTGGCTCAATCCCCAGTGTGGGGTGTGCAGGAGGCAGCTGATCAAGGACTCTCTCTCATCATTGATGTTTCTCTCCCTCCCTCCCTCCTGCCCTCCCCCTTCCTCTCTGAAATCAATATAAATATATTTTTTTAAAAAATAGTTTTGGCACCCTGGCCGGGTGACTCAGTTAGTTAGTGTCATCCCATACACAAAAAAGGTTGTGGGTTAAATGCCTGTCAGGGTGCATATGAGAGGCAACCAATTGATATTTCTCTCTCCTTTCCTCACTCTAAAAACTCAATGAAACATAGCCCCAAGTGAGGATTTTTTTTTTTTTAAAGACTGCTTTTGGCTGCAAGAAACAGACTGACTCAACCAGCAGTAAAGAGGAATTCATTTTTCTTATATAACAGGCAACCTGGTGATAGGTGGCAGCCTGGTATGGTTCAGCAGTTAAGTAGTGTCAGGCCCAATATCCCTGCAGTTCTTTTGGCCTTTGTCCTATGGGCATCATATGGCCATTGCAGCTCCTGCCATCATACCTATGTTCAAAGCAAGGGAGAAGAGGGAAAAGAAATGCTACTTGTCTAGTGTGGTTTTTTTCTGTAACTGAAAAAACATCCTCTAGAAATGCTCAGCTGTTGTCATCTTACATGTCATTGATCAGTACTAGGTCACTTTGCCATCTCTTGCTGCCATCGGCTAGATGAGTAGATAAAAGAATTGTCATGACTCTAACCGCTCATGATCCATCATTAGAGCTGGATACATGGCACCCTAGATAGCATTGAGTTTTGCTAACAAGGAGGAATGGGAGGTGAGTAATGTGTCAGCTTACCACTGTGCTGCCAGTCTTGACTACCTTTGAAACCATCACAAGGCCAAAAGGACCAACCACTCCCCTGGGAGCCCCTGAGCTGAGATTCAGGGATCCCAGATAGGAAGGAAGGACCCAGGGTGTTAAGAAACAAAAAAAAATTGCAACTCTCCATAAGATTACTGAATCTGTGGCAGTTCCCTGATTGACTAGGCATATTTCCTGATTGGACAGTTTTGATTTTTGGTCTTATGATAAAGTCAGACTTTCACTGGCATATTGCAATATGATTGGATCCTTCTGAGTTATAAATGTACTGAGACACACTATATATGATAGGGTTTTTGACTAGAAGAAATTCTTTTCCATTTCCTACAAGAAATTCTTTTAATGATGCCTGGGGAAGAGGCTGTTTTCTACTGAGTCAGATTGAATGAAGATAATCCTTGCAAATGTAAGTTTTCAGGGAGCTGTCAGACAGGTCAAATAAGGACAGGCCTCTGTTCGTGGAACTTCTGAGGCACTCCCAGTGCTGCTTGCCTCTCCAGTGGTTTGTAGGCTGGTACTTTTCATAGCTACTGTGATTGTGAGGCTGTTGGCTTTGGTGACTACCTTGGGTTTATGGAGAGGGTAGGGAATAGAACAAGTTAAAACACCATAAAGCTTGCTGTTCTGACCAGGATTCAGCCATTTTTCTTAAAACAATCCAAGGAACATTTCCAGAGTCTGAGAGTTATGATCCTTTACTGATTGGATCATGAAATCATTTTAGAGGTTGTAGCTATTATTTTTTCAAACATGAATAAAAGAAACAGGAAGCTATCAGTTTATTACACTCAGAGTAAATATTTTGTGAATCTTTCCATTTCTATGTGGGCTATGGGCTTTAGTCAAACAAATTTGAACATCATTGTTATAGTGCATGGGCACTGCCTGTTCTTATACTTAATAGTGAAGTTAATATCTGTACATATTTAAAAATGATTAGTGATCATGCATAGTTGAGCAAGAAAGGGAATGCTGTAAGGATAACTGTCAAAGATGGTTTGTGTGCTTTTTACCTCACCTGTTTCCTTTTGTGAAAGAGAAAATAGATTTTGCAGCTGTCTGTTTGAAATGAATAGAAACTTAAATGGTGTAATATTCCGTTGTGCCATAAAGTGGCTTCTGTGTACTGCTGGGTTCTTGATGGACTAGGAGTAAATCACTCAAGCTTTTTGACCCTTCTCCTAAAAAGCAGTAAGAGGCAGCTGGCTGGGAGTTCTGTTCTATTGTTGGGGAGGAAGTATCCCTGCTTGTTGGCCTGTTATCTGTGCTGGTCCAGTGTGGGACTCAAATCTGAATGACACCATGGGATTGCATTAAGCCAATGTGGATTATTATGAAATCACTAGAGGCCCGGTGCATGAAATTAGTGCACTGGGGGGGGGGGGTGTCCATTAGCTTGGCTTGTGCCTTCTCTCAGTCTGGGACCCCTCAGGGGATGTCTGCCTGCTGGCTTAGGCCCGATCACTCGCCAGCCATGAGCCTGGCTTCTGGCTGAGCAGCGTTTCCCCTGTGGGAGTGCACTGACCACCAAGTGGTAGCTCCTGCGTTGAGCATCTGCCCCCTAGTGGTCAGTGTGCATCATAGTGACTGGTCGTTCTGCCGTAATGGTCACTTAGTTTTTATTATATAGACTAGAGGCCCAATGCACAAAATTCGTGTGGGGGAGGGGAGGCCCCCTCAGCCTGGCCTGCGCCCTCTCACAATCAGGGACCCCAGGATCAGGCCTAAACTGGCAATGGACATTCCTTTCACAATCTGGGAACCCTCGCTCTTAACCGCCCTCCTGCTTGTTTCTTACCGCTGGGCTCGCCACTCCCTATCACTGCTGCGGAGGCTGGAGAGGCTTCCACCACTGCTGCTGCACTAGCCAGCCATGAGCCCGGCGCACTGACCACCAGGGGGCAGCTTCTGCATTGAGCATCTGCCTCCTGGTGGTCTGTGCATATCAAAGCAACCAGTCGTTCCACCGTAATGGTCACTGAGCTTTTATGTATATAGATATGAGAAACCAAGATATGGGGACTAGTTATGCCACTTACTACTAGAGTGTTGTTACCTTTAGGCCTTCTTAACTGATAGAGCAAGGAAGTATATATGTGTTTACTAAAGAGTGTGTATACATATATTTATAGATACTCCTATATGTAACCATCTATATCTATCTATCTTAAGCTAAACATGAGTTCATACTGATGTCTCCAACTCTAATCCATTGCCACATGCATTCTAGCCGTTTCAGCTTGTTTGCCTGTAACTTTCCACTCTAGCAGTGAGTAACTTATCTCTCACCATCCACCATCCTTTTATTTAATTGTTCCATTTCAGAATACACGAATAGTGGTTTCAGAATTTTTAACCTGTTATCTGTGGGAAACAACTTTATCAACTAGAATACAGTGCAATGTACAGTTCTTTTTGCCTTTAGTCTTACAGACTCTGCTATTCCCAAAATTATTTAGGTCAACATCTTTCCTTCATCCCCTTCACAGAAGTTTCATCCGTTTGTAATATAATTGAATTCATATTTCACATTTCATCCTGGGATCCTTGACATCCTGAAATTTGCATACATTAAAGTTTATTCTTTATGCTGTAAAGTTCTCTGAATTTTGACAAATGCGTAATATAATGTACCCACCATTGCAATATTATGTATGATAGTTTTCTAAGCCTTAAAAAATTCCCTGTGCTTATTATTCAACCTCTTCCCTACCCCCAGTCCCTGGCAACCTCTGATCTGTTTACTATCCCTAAAGTTTTGCCTTTGTCATTTGGTTGGAATCATGCAGGATGTGGCCTTTTCATGCTAGCTTCTTTCATATAGCAGAATACATTTAAGATCCATCCTGTCTGCGTGGATTTTAGTTCATTCCTTTTTATTGTTGAATAGTGTTTTATTGTATTGGATATACCACAGTGTGTCTGTCTGTTCATCTCTTGAGGGACATCTTGGTCATATCCAGTTTCTAGAGATTCTGAAAAACTGCTACAAACATTTATGTGATGGTTTTTGTGTGAATATAAGTTTTCAAATCTGTTGAATACATACCTAGGAAGATGATTGCTTGATCATATGATTAGAGTATAATTTGTGACAGCATTTTTAAAATTCCTATGCCCTCAACATTAAGCATAGTAGTAATAAGCGCTTCATTATTTATTATTTATTTATGTTGAAAGAATGAATGGGTAAAATAATGTTGCTGAATTACCAAATGACTTGAATGGTCATTAGATTTCTCCTCTTTAAGAATGATACTTCTAGGCCCTGACGACGTGTTTCCCACACACAGGAATCAATTGTGTTTACTGATGAGGCTCTACATTTTTAGGAGCTTTCCAATCACAGTGAATGCTTTGAGCCCTCCTGTTAATCAGCATCTCAAGCATCCAAAACCCCCCATTTCACAAACATCCAGGTTGATCAGTATTTTCCTGTTTCTCTTTTTTTTTTCTTTTTTTCTTTTTTGAGGGAGGGGGAGAGAAAGAAACATAGATTTGTTGGTCCACTTATTTATGCATTCATTGATTGACTCTTGTATATGCCCAAACTGGAGATGGAGCCTGCAGTCTTGGCATATCGGGATGACGCTCTAACCAACTGAGCTACCCAGCCAGGGCTTTATGTTTCTTTAAGATCAGAATTAAAGATCAAAGCCTGTGCTCTGGTCCTCCTGTGTTCAGACCTGTCCAGGTGTGGTTGATGGTTCTTAGAGAGGCTGAGACAGAATATGCTAAATTATGGAATAAAACAGAAATAATCAGCAATTTTAGCCTTAGAGCCCAAGTTCTAGAGCAGAACTCCACAGCTGGCATATGCGTCAATGGGCTGCAAGAGGTGAGACCCTGACCCCCCCCCCCCCTCAGCCTTCAGGGTAGGTAAAAGCTGAGTGAAGGCCTTGGACCAGTTGCACCATGTGCCATAGAATTATCCTTTTCCATGTGTTCCATGACATGAGAGAGCCTGGGGAGTTGTGCCCTGAGTCCAGGGAGCTCAGATCTAGGTTTTTTTATTCCTCTCTAGCTTTCCCCTCAATCTCTCTAGTATGAGCAGGCGTGTGTGCGAGTGTGTGGCGGGCGATGGGGAGGCGGGTTGAGTTAAATATAAAATTTACCATCTTAACCATTTTTACTGCACAGGTCATTGGTATTGAATACATTCAAGTCATTTTGCTGCCACTTTCACCAAGAATCCCCATAACTCTTCTCATCTTATAAAATGGAAACTATACCTGTTAAACAGTAACGCCTGTCCCTCCCCCCGCCCCAGATCTTGGCAACCACATTTCACTTTCTGTCTGTGATGTTCACTATTCAGGAAACCTCATAAAAGGAATAGAGTGCTTGTCTTTCTATGACTGGCCTGTTACACTTGATATCATGTCTTCAAGGTTCATCCATGTTTTAGCATGTGATAGAATAATATTCTGTTGTATGACTAGTCCATATTTTGCTGATCCATTCAGTGTGCTCATCTCCTGTGTCCCTTTGTTTTCTTTTGCCTGAGTTTCCTTATGCGTTTCTTCAGACAAGGTTGTTAGAGGCCTGGAGAGTTACATAGTTCAGGTCTGAATCCTGGATCCTTATTTTACTGATTATGAGACCTTCATAGCAAATTACTTCACTTCGGTGAGCTTTATTCCTCATCTGTAAAATGGATATATGGTAGGTATTAAGAGTTAATAAGACAGTAAAGAATTGGCACAGTGCCTGGCACATAATAGGAGTTAAATAAATATTAGTTATTAAAACATGCTCACCATTTGTACTTCTGAAATTTCTCATTCTTTTTGGCATGAGGTTGAGGAAAAGGAAGAATATCCTAAATTCATTAAATTATATCTTAGAGATGATTTTAACCCATTGCCATGAGTATTTTTAAGTGTCTCGTCCTAGGGTGTGAAAGTGATTTTTAGACTATACTGTGCCTGGGCACCCCAAGATTTCCTGCCTTAAAGCTCTTTGGCCCCGTGATGACAGCAGGAGCAAATCTCTGGGTGCCTGTGGGCACTGGAATTCCTGCACATCTGCAGGGAGGAGGCCCATTGATGGGCCTGGTGAGCCCACTGTGCCTGCAAGGGGCACCTGGGCTGGACTGAGCTGGAGGACTGGCGCTGCCTCTGAGGGCTCTGTCTTGTTCTGGCTTTCCACTCCTCTGCTCCCCAAAAGAGGGAGGAGGAGTTGGGAACATGTTGTCTTTGTGCTCTGCTTTTGGCCAGCTCAGTGGCACTGTGGGTTCTGACAGTCATGCCAGGGAAAACTCTGGAATTCAGAGCTCACATGGAGTGTCAAGAGAAGGTTTCTAAGTCTGTGGGAAGAGCCAGGAAGCTGACATATTTGTGTGGGCAGAGCCCTTTGCTACTCAGTTTTTCAATCCTTTTGCTCCTGGCCAGTGTGGTTGACTGTTCTCCCAGCACCAAAGACCACAGGTTCAGTTACTGGTCGGGGCACATGCCATAGTTTCAGGCTCCATCCCCAGTAGAGGACATGCAGGAGGCAGCCAGTTGATGTTTCTCTCTCCCTCTTACCCCCTTCCCTCCCCGCTCCCTTCTCTCTCTCTTTCTCTCTCTAAAATCAATTTAAAAAAAAAAACATTTTAAAATAACCCTCCAATCACTTTAGGGAAGAAAAGAAAAAGAAAATCCTTTTGCAGACTGCAGTGTGAGAGCTTGAGACATCAACAGCAGTGCTGTCAGTATTAAATGCTAAATGTTAAAGGGCTGGTTGGGGACATTGCCCTGGCAAAGTGGTGGTGAGGACCATATAAAAACAGTGAGGCTTGATGTATGGGGCATCAGGCTCTTGTGTATGTTGCTGGATCTTTCTAATAGATCGGTTCTGTGATGGGCCCTTTTATACCGGGCAGTGGAGGTGAGACTGACAGAGGACAGGACTCTTCTGGCTCACTCGTCCATCCAGGAATGACAGCTTCCTGATGTCTCCACAGCACTTCTTTTCCTAAAGTGTCCTGCATTGTCTGAGTGAGCCTGACATCTCTAATCCGACTGTCATGTGATTGCAGGATCCAGTCAGAACCAAGAGCAGCCGTCCAGTAGTTCTGAGGAGACATCTGAACCCGAAGAGGAGAAAGAGGAAGAGCCCAGCTTCATCATGGGGCGATGACAGTGTTGGCCACAGTGGCTTTTGGCCCAGGGCCCCAGAAAATCCTCCACATGACCCAAGGAGAATGGCGGCTGTTTGAACTGTCACTCTCCCAAGGCCTCGCTGGATAGAAGCAAGTGGAAGCCATCCTGACTGCTTGTGGCCCTGCCTACAGGGACAGAGAGGACTGTCTCCTGGACACTCGGGCATTGCCAGGCAGAGTTCATTCATGTTCCCGCTAAAAGGGGGAAACGTATAACCTTCCGCCCCTGCTGTCTTTTCTCACATATTTGGACAGTGATGAGCTTTGGGCTGGTATCTGTGAAAGGAGTGTTTATTTATTAAAGAACAGAAAAACTTGAGGTTGTGATTGGACCTGTGAAGTGTCGAAGTGTAGGGAAGGCTGTGAAAATTAGGTGACAGGGATGAGGCCTGTTCCCAGACTCGTTGAGTGGAATGGCCTTGGTTCTGGAGCTGACTTGCACTGCAGGGCACCTGACCTCCGTTTCCTTCAGCTGAGGGTGCAGACTGCACCTCAGAACATGTGCCCCTGCCCCGCTGCTCCCAGGACACAGGTGTGTTTTGGGAAGCCTTGGGCATATGCAAAGGGGGGTGTGGGATGCAACCAGGGAAGATGATTGGAGACTAATAAAGAAGCAGGGGGAGAATCCAGGCTGGGCTGAATCAGAGTAGAGGACATGTGGAATCCTAGCCAGACTAGAAGGGGGAGGAGGTGGGATCCATGGCCCAAAGCTGTGTTTTCATCCTGAGGTCAAGGGGCTTCTAATCAGAAATTTGAGGTTGCCTCTCAGGCAACAGGAAGGACAGAGATGGTTTCTAATGAGAACCTTTGCTCACTTTTTGGATTATTTCCAAATCCAAATTTCTAAGAATATCTTACAACTTTTATGGAATTTGATAGAATTAAGGATCATGGTTTTGAGTGAATGTCTTCTTTCACTTCTATAGTATTGATTTCCCTGACCCTGCCCTGAGCCAGGTGACATTTGTGATCACTTCTGCCCTTTCAACAGTTCAAACCACAGGAGTTTTTTAAACTTCCCTATTTTATTGTAATACATCAAAGTCTGGTTCATATTAAGCGGTTCACAGGAATTTTTCTTTTCCAAGAAGCTGAAATGGAAAGTCAACCCTAATAAATTAACACACACTCTGGCTATATATTTTGAAATCCATGTTTCTCCTTTCAGGGTCTGGCTGGTTGATTTTCCTTATCCCCACCCCCTCCGCCCCCTCTTGCTTTGAATCCAGCCTGGATCTTGTGGGTGTTGCCTTTCACTGGAGACTGGAGTGTGGAGTTGGAAGGCTTGGGCTCAAGCACTGACTCTGCCTCTGATGAGACTGGGAACTCGGGGCACGTCACTTCCTACTACCTCTGGTGCACCTGCCCAAGGGCTTAGTGATATGTATGTTGGACAGGTGGCTGGAAGGCTAAACAGGACACCAGGCAGGTGTTTATGTTTCACACCTTTACTAGATTTCAGAAGATGATGTTTAGGTAGAATGTTTCTGACGGTTTTTAAGAGTCATTTATACCTTAGGTTGAGTGACTCAGTTCCTCTTCTTCAGGGTATTGCTTATTTGGGAAAGAGGAACAATTAGATGCTATCAGTGAGAAAGAAGGGGGTGATTACTGAGAGGATACCCCCCCCC
>PVJC01000473.1:0-124306 GCA_004026665.1 Murina feae
ACTATCATAGTACACAACTTAGAAAATAAAATTTAGAGATTGGAAAGGAAACAGAAATGTTAAGAGATAACCTATGGACATAGACATAGGGGGGAAAGGCCTGGGGGGGTTGGATATGAGGTGGAAGGGGTCAATGGGAAAAACACATACAACAAAGGGAACATCTGTGGCCAACCTGCATAGTAGGCTCCGCCATGGGTCACAGAAGCTCCCGCACACCCAGAGCAGGCCACAAGGTTGATCCAGGCGGGCAAGCAGCTGCCGATGAGCCTCCAAGGTCACGTGGGCCCGCGATAGCTCCATTCCCAAGCCCGGCTGCAGGGCCGGGGGCCTGGCTTCCGCCCGCCCTGCAGCCAGCTGCCACTGCCAGGAACCGACCACCAGCAAACGCGCAGGCGGAGGCCAGGCCTCCCCCTGTGCGTTTACCGGCGCCATCGCTCCATTGGACCCAGTGTTTGGGTGGGCTTCCGCCATCTTGGCTGGGCTAATTTGCATACCATTGCTCTGATTGTCTGTTGGGCGTCCCGAAGAAACGGTCAATTTTACTATTTCGCTTTTATAGAGTAGATTGTAACCTCCGGGGCTGGAAGTGGGGAGGCATAGTAATGGAGATGGCCATGTCACTAGTGTTTCCAGTGGGCAGTGGAGAAAAACTAGAATCTTCTCTCTTTTATGATTCTTCCAAGTAATCCTTCTTTGTCTCAGGCAGGGAAGAAACTGAATTTTAGAATTTTAAAGTAAATCTTTCAGAGGAGGCTCTCTGTTTCAGTATGACCAACACATGCCAGTCTGTCTGGGACGTATTTATACCATGGGGCAGAGGTGCAGTTAGCAAAACTGTGGGCATGTGCTGGGTTTTGGTCTTGAGAGAAGTCTATTAGCCACAGTCAGCTGCCTATGGCCAGGTGGTTCTCAGATTCAGTGACAGAGCTTGGATAAGGCTCGTGTGGGAGATCTAATGCACTTAGTGGGGAGTCCAGCTACAGGGGAAGCATCTGACCATGCTCTGATTTGGGAAGCTCGAGAAAGAGCAAATGACAGCCATGACTCTCTCAGATTGAATTATGGTAAATTTTTCAGGAGGGAAATCAGCTCCCATTAACTGATGTTTATAAATTCAACCACAAGAAACTGCCAAGAGATTACCCCTTTTGCTCTGTAAAAATAGCAGTTTCGTATGTTATTTTAAACTAACATGTTACAGGGACATCGTGGGGCTCTTGATATTTATTATCTCACAAAATCTCACATCACCTATTTGGGGTATATATTATTAAGGTCCTCATTCCACAGCTGAAGAAATTGAGGCTCAGTGAGGTGACATAAATTACCCAAAGCCACATAACCAGAGAAACCAGGACAGACGTGGTCTTTTGGGCATCAAGTCTGACTATGATTGACGCAGGAGTGCTGTCCTCCTGTATAGAAACCTGTGGGGCTATTGAGAGCGCTGGGGCCTGTATGAGCAGACATGGGCCTATTCTCCTCTACAAACCATTTTCTCTGTACTCTGCAACCAATCTGGTTCTGGGTATCTCGGTCCCCTGCTAGGCAGGAACTGCAAGGAGCTAGAGGGCAAGAAGTAGACATTCTGCTAGAGACCTGGCTTCTGCTGAGGGTGGAGACCAGGCAGAATTCTGGAAGTGTTTTAGAGATGACTCAGTCTCTGCAGGGGTTTCTCGTAATGACTGCCTCAGCACCTGTTTCCCCAGCCTCACCGCAGACCCTGTTTTGTCAAGACGTCTCCCATGACTGAATTGTTAATATCAAAGTTTGCAGAGCTGCCAGCCCTGCCCCAGATCTTGAGCCCTCGGAGGGTGATAGTAGTCAAGATAGGCAAAGTCATGCTGGGAAACCAACTTCCCTTCCCCCCAACTCTCAGTTTCTATCTGGCACTATCTTTCCCTCTCCCCTCCTCTTTCATGTTACATCTCAAGCAAGTGTCAGCAGGAGAGCTCCACTCATCAGAGTCATACAAGACCCTTAGCTGAAGAAGGCTTCCTTCTAGCATATGCTTCTATAGTCTCCTTGGTGTCAGGAGGGAGCATGTTGAATTGTGCACTGGCTCTTAAAGCTTCCACTAGGAAGTGACACCATGCCCTGTGCTCATATTTCATTGGCCAAACCAAGTCAAATGGCCATGGCTATCTAAGGGGGTAGGGAAATATCAAGCATTCAAAGTAGTGTGGGGGAATGTGGGCTCATGCCTTGGCCATTAGGCATGGCTCTGCCAAACACATAGCCGGAGGGCCAATTCAAGGACAGGAGGCTGAATCAAGCAGACTAACAACCAAAGAAATCATAAGGTACATCTCAATGCAATACCATCACTGAGTACTGTTCTTGTAACAAGTGACTGGAATCCAGTAAGGAAGGGGAGTTTGCTTTCCAGTATGCCTCCATATTGTTAAAGCATATATTCTCTTGGTCTTGCACCCCAAGTAGGACTGGGCCCAGATAACAAGCCGTACTTGAAGCATTGATAATACAACTTAAGACATTACATCCAAAAAACCCCTGCTATATAAAAGTCAATGGTGATTTCATGGAGGGACATGCCATTCCAGAATCACTCTTTGAGTTACATAAACCAAATAAACGTTCTGAAAACTTGCTTTGGGCAGATTTCAGTCACTGGAATGAAGTGCACACTGTAAATTGATTATATTTAATGTTCATAATATCAAATAGAATGACATAGTTTATGTCCTATAATAGAAAGTATCAATGAGTTCTGAAAAATTCTGATATATCTCATGTGAGTAAAGACAGTTTACAGGCAATACAAGGAGAAAATAAGAAGAAAAAGCTGCTGATTTAGTATATATTATATCATTACATAGTTCTTCTCTCCATCTTTTTAAACTCCATTTAAATCTGGAGGAGATGGAGGTAGTGGGTAAAGAATTTAAATAAAATTTATATATCAACACAAGATGATACCTTCTCTTGTTTCCATTCTTATTTAAGTCAAATGTGTATACCTAATAAGAAAACAAAGAAGTAAAAGTGCTAAAAACATTTTATGATAATTATTTCTACCAATAATATCAATTTATTTAACAAATGTATATTTAGTGTCTACAATGTTCTTTGCATTAAACAGGGAATGATATGGACAAAGTTCTTGATCTCATGGAACTTACATTCTAGTGGAGACACAGACAGTGAGTGTGGAGACACATACATGTGTAATGGAATTTCAGGTAATAAGACTTTTAAAGAAAAACAACGCAAGGAATGGGGATGGTGAATGACATATTGGCTTTAAGGAGGCTAGTCAGAAATGCTTCTCTAAAGAGGCAATGTTTGGGCCAAGAAATGAACAAAGAGATGAGTGAGTCATCAAAAGGTTTTGAGTTGTAAGCGGTGGGAACCACAAATACAAGGGTTCTGATGTGAGGATGAATCCGGTGTGTCTATAAGCACAAAGACCAATAAGATGAAGCAGAGTACGTGAGGCATGGTAGGGGAGGTGAGTCTAGAGAGGGAAGTAAAAGTGAGATCATGAAGGACAAGGCAAGTATCTGGATTGTATTCCAAGAGTGATACAACATCACTGGAATTTTATGAAAAGGAAAGTGACACTATCCAACTTATATATCACTCTGGCTGCTATGTGGAGACTTGACTGTGGGGCAAGGTTGGAGACATGAAGACCAGTTACGATATTGCACATGTCCAATTTAGAAACCATGTTGGTCATAGAGGTAGTAAGGAGAGTCAATTTTTGATATATTATAAAGACAAAGGCAATAGGATTTGCTGATGGATTGAATGTGAGGATGATTGGGGGGAAAAGAAAGCAAGGACAATCTCTTAGTTTTTGAATTGAACAACTGAATATAAGGTAGTGTCATTTACTGAAAGGGAAAGGAATGAATTTGAGGAAGCAAATTATGAATTCTGTTTTGTGTTGATAACACTGAGATGCTTCTCTGGGATCCAAGTAGAGATATCAAGTATGCAGACGAATATGTGAATATAGAGTTCCAGAGAAACATCTGACTTTGATATATCAAGACATAAATTTGGAAGTCATCAGCAGAGAGATGGTCTTTAAAATGAAGAGACCATATGAGGGCACCTAGAGAATGAGTTATAGATACTGAAGAGAAGAGGACTGAGGTCACATCCTTGGGTAAAACAACATTAAAAATTTGAAAAGAATCAAATAATTGGATTGGCCAGTGATAAGGAAGGAAAACCAGGAAAATATGTTGACTGAAATGCTAAGATTTAAAAAGGGTTTCAGGAATGAATGACCTTGCTCTAGATGGTTTGGCTTAGTGGATAGAGCATTGGCCTTCGGACTAAAGGGTCCTGGGTTTGATTCTGGACAAGGGCACATATCTCAGTTATAGGTTAGATCCCTAGTCCTGGTCAGGGATCATGTGGGAGGCAACCAGTCAATGTCTCTCTCGCACATCGATGTTTCTCTCCCCGTCGCTTCCACTCTCTAAAAAATTCAATGGAAAATTATCCTTGGGTGAGGATTAACAACAACAAAAAGAATGAACGATCTGACTGAATATACCAAAATTCAAGGAGAATGCAGTCTAAAACATGGGATTTGGATTGAAGGAGTTAGACCATCAGGAAAATTTAACAAAAGCTGTTTTAGTGACATAATAAGGAGGAAAGCTTTGAAATATGCTGAAAGGTTGGCAAATAAATGAGTTGAGTTACTAGAAAGAGTTGTGAGGTCCAGGGAAAGTTTCTTATTTGTAGATGGGAAATATTTTGGCATGTTTGCAGATGGATGGGAATGATTCAGTAGACTGATGGTGCAGGGGATGGAGGAGTAACTGTAGGAACAAAGTGTTTGAATGGATGGGTGAGGGTGGATTTAGAGCGTAGATGGGATGTTTGAGTGAAGTCATGATAATAGGAGAGAAGAGAAGGCTGAGTCATTGTGTAGAGATGCAAGTAGAAAAGAAAGTGCTCTTCAGATTGCTTCTATTTTTTTCAAGAAAATAAGAATCAAGGTCATCTATTGATAGTGAGTTTTTGGCTGTATGAAGAGTGATCTGAATAAGTGGGAGGAGGTACTGACTGGGAATGTGTTTGGGTTTTCTGGTGGTGCTGAACATGATATGTGGTCCAAAATCTAAAGTGAGGCCAGAAAGCATGGTTGTAACATTTTTCTGTAGCCACATTCTGCTTCTCAGGTCTAAGCATGAAGCAAGAAGAAAGATGAGTTTGAACAGGATGAGGTTTACCATAGCAGTGGCAGAGGGGGAGTGAAAAGTAAGAAGGCGAGAAAATTATTGTAGGGGTGACCATGGTATCTAAACTTGAGAAAGATGGGTGACTGTGTGTGCAGCTGGGATTGGAGTCTCTGATGGGGTGTCAGCACTGTTTATTGGGGTGTGTGAAGATTAGGAGAAGGGATCTGTCTGTGCCCATGAATTCTTACTTTTGAAACCTAGATATGTGAAGTGATGTGGCTATCCTATATAATAAAAGGCTAATATGCAAATCAATCAAACAGCAGAATGACCAGTTATTATGATGCACACTGACCAACAGGGGGCAGATGCTTAATTCAGGAGCTACCCCCTGGTGGTCAGTGCACTCCCTCAGGGGAAGCGTTGCTCAGCCAGAAGCTGGGCTCACAACTGGCGAGTGCAGTGGCAGTGGAGGGAATCTCTCCTGCCTCTGCCACAGTGCTAAGGACCCTTTGGGGGATGTCTCAGACTGCAAGAGGGCTCAGGCAGGGCTGAGGGACCTCCCCACCCCCCACTGCACGAATGTCATGCACTAGGCCTCTAGTTGATAATAATAAGGTCTAAAGTATATCTTTGGAAGGCGATACCTGATGGGTGCTGCGGGAAAATCACTAGAAGGTGACTGTCCAAGGGAAGAAAACCTAACAAGGAAATATTGACGTGTTATTTTTAGACTTTGTCTACTTAAAAAAGTGTGGGGGGAGAGTAGGAATGAATTTCTAACTTGAAGTTATATGAACTAGTGAATCCTACCCAAAAGCATTGCCTCTCTTCTGAGCTATTTTGAGGTCTGCTTATGCTATCTGTTACAAATATAATGAAGTGTTAACATTTGAGATAAATGCCTTTTATTTAAAAGGAAAACAGACTTAGGGTTAATCTTTATAATAATCTCACAATATATGACTTACATTGCCCATTCCTTCTTGAATGTGAGAGACGAGACTGTTTTAGAACAGGATGGGAGAGCCTGCAGATTCCACAGTCTCTCCTGGCAATAATGCAAACTGCCAGGAGTGACCTTGAATTGATATACCATTAACACTTGTGGTGATTGTGAATTTTTGTGGTATTTTGTACTTCCCGTGTAATTTGGGGTATTTCTTGGACATCTGGACACCCCCAAGGATGCATGTTAGTCATATGAATGATATCCATATGTGGCTTTATGGAAAAATAAGGGAGGAAGATGTTGTGGACTGCAGCCCTGACAGACTATGTGGTAGCTTATTCCAGAAAGGGCCCCAGTGAATCACACTCCCTGTACACACACTCCTTTGCAATGAGACGTAGCTCTGTCTTCCATCTAAAAGTGGAGTTTATTTCCCCAGGCTTTGATCTGGACTGACCTCTTGACTTGTTTTGACTGATAAAATGTGGTAGAAGTGACAAGGAATAACTTCTGAGTCTAGGCCTGAGAAGCCTGAGGCTTCTGCTCTTGTTTTTCTGAATTAGGGCTGCCTCCATGAAGAGGTCCAGGCTAGCTTTTTAAAGGACAGAAGCTATATGAAGTGGCCTCACCGACAACACTAACAGGCAGATGTGTGCTTGAGGCCATCTTGGGTTATCCAGCCCCTATTAAGTCACTACCTGACTGCTGCCATATAAAAGGCCCTAATTAATACCAACGAAGAACCACCCTGCTGAGCTCAGCTCAAAGTGCCAGCCCATGGAATTGTGAGCTAATGAGTATTGTTTTACACCACTAAGTTTTGGAGTTGTTACACAACAATAGATGGTTGATGCAACCAGTAAGAGTTATTACCAACAAAGGCAAAGGGAGGGAGAAACGTAACATTTATTGAGTGTCTACTTTGTATTGAGTAACTCCTGAGAATATTATCTTGATTTTGCCTGATAACACTTCTCCAAGGAGGCATCATTTTCTTCCCAGTGAGAAAACTGGAGACCAAAACCATTCAGTAACTTATCCAAAGTCACATATTAATGAATAATAGATCTTAGATTAAAACATGCCCAAATCCTATTCTTTTAAATATATTAGTTTCACAACTTCAACTCACAAAACATCTTAGTAAATGTCATTGTATAAACTATCAAATATATTTTGATGTTTTCTTTAAATTGACCAACTGAAATAAGTAACTAAAATTTAAATATATTTAGAACAGAAATATTTTGTTGCTAGGATGAATAACGATGGCCAATAATTACCGAATGATTTCCCTAGGTGAGTTCTCTCCTGATTACTTTGCACGAATTAATTTAATCCTCGCAGCAACTCTGTGAGATTGCAGTTACTGTCATTACGATCCCCATTTCACAGATGAGGGAAATGAGGTATGGGTGATTAATTGGTTGCTCACCAGGTGATTAATCCAGTTTCCAAACACACACCAAAGAAGTAGTGGCAGAGGCATAGTTTGTGCTACTGGCATTGAGTGGATAGAGAACAGGGCTACTGCTGAACATCTACAATGCTCAGGATAGCACCCTCCAACCCCACCCAAACAAAGAATTATCCAGCCCAAATGTCAACAGTGCCAAGATTAAAAAACCCCGTGTCTGCTTTTCCAAATGGTAAACAGAAACAAGTATCACTGGAAGTAAATATAAGGTGACCAGATTTTAACATTGGTAAAGTGGGACACCATTGACCACTTGGCCACCGAAAACCATATCTTCTCTTCCCGTTCTCCCACTGTTCCCTAGCTTGTCATGTATTCTTTCCAAAAATCGGGACTTTTTTAAAACACCGCAGGACACGGGACAAATTGTTAAAAATCAGGACTGTCCCGCCAAAAGCGGGATGTCTGGTCACCTTATAGAAACTCCACAAAAACCAAACTTTGAAGAATTTCTCTAGGAACCAAGGCTATCAGCCTTGAGATCTCTCTTGTTGAAAAAGAGATTAGCAGAACACTAGAGAAATAGTAAAGGCTAGCACCCTGCAGAGACTCTCTCCTTGATGCAATCAGATCATATGAAGTTTATAATTAGAATGAAATTTTGTGCATTTCTCAGTTATTTGCATCATATCTGTGTACCTGCCAAATCACCCAAAAGGTCACTAAAGCATAGCTCATCTTTTGGGAAATGTGCACCATACCCTGTACAGTCAAACTGTGCCCACCATGGAACAGATCCAGCCTGTTACCTATTTTATAAATAAAGTTTTATTGAAACAAACCCTGCCTACTCATTTGTATGTTGCGTAAGGCTGCTTTTGTGATATAGAGTTACTTAGTGGTAGCAGAGACCTTTGGCCCTTTTTTCTCTGTTTGGCTCTTTACAGAAAAACCTCACTGACCCCTGCCTAGATCTATACTTGCTACATAGCAGGCACTCAGTAAATATTTGCTGAATGAATGAAGCCCTGCAAGCCACCAGTTGGGGCTGAAACCCTCTTTTTACATTTCTTTCTGCCCCTTTGTGCCAGCACTCTCTTCCTCTGCTCCACCCAGCTCATCCCTGATAATTAATGAATTGTTTGTTTGTTTTTGCATTTCCACTTTGCTCAACATGAAGTGACAGCTCCATTCTTAAAAACAAGCACTTGTCAGCTGCGTAGTTGATCACTGTAAGCTGCTCCATTTTAGGACCCAGACATATAAATGGATCTCCCTGTGAGGGTATGGTGATGGATCACTGCGATCTCAGGGGCCCGAGCTCTTCCCTTTCTCCTTGTAGCTGTTGGCATTCATGGCACTCTCTGGGCTCTGGTGCTAAGGGATATATAATAGGCACGGGAAGGCCTATAAAAGTAACATCTGAAACTGCTGCAGGGCTGAGTATTGATTTATTCATTACTATAAATTTTTTGTCATACTATGCAATTGCTCTATCTCAGAAAGAATTGATAGATGTGGTTGGAAGCTGCAACCCACTGTGCAAAACTTTTTCTCCCTTCTATAATTTCCTGTAACTCTTCTAAAGAATCATTATTCCTTATTACATGGCTCTGGCATGCCACCTATTTAGATAAATGTGTGAACAAGTGTGCAGTAAATATTCATAGTGGCCCATGTGTCAGCGATATATGTCACTAATTAGATAATTTAGTGGTTCAAATAAATAAATAAGAAAATAGAAGCACACCCAGGAAAACAGTGAAATAAAACATAGGCTCTTTGTAGGCATCTGGGCAAATAGAACAGCTTTTTAGGCTATAGAACCCTCTCACATCTTGAAGGCAAATCCTAAAGTCACAGGAGGACTTGAAGGGGCTGCTTACTCGTGAAAGAAAAGCAGACCTACGAGTGCATAACATCTGCCTGGAACTTCTCAGCAAGCCACCCACTTATTACCTAGGCAAGTCCACTCTGGAGGGGACTCAGGGAATTCAGTGACCTTTCGCATATTTCATCTCTTTGTTTTGTTGAGTCTGATGTTTATGATTGTGTGGATACAAAGAGGTCTGGACTCAGAGTCTGCAGATGATGGCTTCAAGTCCTGACTCTGACCGGAGGTGGGAAAGTTTATTTTTATTCAACTTGGGCCTTGGTGTACTTATCTTTAGAATGGGAATGGCTATAATTTCGATGATAATGACAATGATGGTCATGATGAAGTTCAGATGAGACGATACACATGGAAGCCCTATGCAGAATCCAGTTTCCAAGCACACATCAAAGTAAGATTTTTTTTTTAATTTTAAATAAATGACTTCAAAGAATATGTACTGGGCAGAGCAACTATTCGGAAAAACAAGGAATTAGAAGTTACTATTTTTGGCTGCCTCCTTTCTATCAGGCATTGGGCTAGACTCTTCCCTATATGCTATTAACTAGAATCTGACTAGGTGAATATATATATTTACATTTTACAGATGGAGAAACAGGATTTGAGACATTCGCTATAACTCGCCCAAGACTGCAGATGTGGTAAGTGATGCTGGACAAAAAACTACCTCTCTCTAGCTTAATCCCTGTGCTCCCAGTGACATGCTGTGATGCCTCCAGCTTTACACTGAAAAAACTTGCTTGTGTTGTTGTTGTTGTCTTTGTTGTTGTTATTTAGAAATAAAAGACAAGAGTGCTATCTGAACTGTCCAGATAGCTTGACTGTGTTGACCAAACTCACAGAGTGATCTCTGTTTACATAAATGTAGTTATCCCAAACTTAGTTTGATTAAGCGTCTCTGTGGTGACCTCGTGTACTGGTGTTAAACAAAAATAATTGGATCTACTGATTGCTGAGATCTGCCTGATTAGCTCCTAAAGCAGGGACCTGGCCTTAGCCCTTTCCAGTGGTGTGTTAGAATATGAAGGAAATGGATTCACTTTGTCAAACAGCTAAAGCCAAGTCTGTTGGACATGCCTAAACCAGTCAAGGCCTCATCTGGGCATAGTCATTTCGCAAATGGAAATGAATCCTGCACATTACCATTAAGCAAGCATGTAAAAGTAAACTTATTCATATCAGCCCTAAAGCCAGCAGATTATCTGATCAAGGTGCCACCTTTCTGGTTTGGGTTTATCTAGTCATAACTGAAAGCACTCATTAACTTATTTAGCAGTGAATTTGCGCGTTCTGTGTGTCAGTAGCAGTGGAAGATAAGAATGCAAGGCTGAATCAGGTTTAGATTATTATTTTTATTCATGGGACCTTGGTTAAGAGTTCCTGCTATAATTGTTGAACATAAATATGTATGGATGGATAAATATTTCGATGTGTGGATAGGTGGGTGGATGATGAATTGATAAATAGATGGATGAATAAATAAATGAAAGTTTCTTAATCATCCAGAATTTCTTTTAGTGAATTTTAAAGTTTTTATTGAATTTATTGGTAATAAAAGTATATAGGTTTCAAGTATACAATTCTATAATACATCATCTGTATATTGTATTGTGTGTTCACCACCCAAACTTAAGTCTCCTTTCATAACCACTTATTTCCCCTTTTATCCTCTTCTACTGGCCCCCGAACTAATTTTCCCTCTGGTCTGTGTCTCTGAGATTTTTGTTGTTTGTTTTCTTAATCTCTTCCGCTTTTAAGTTTATTCTGACCCTTAGGAAGGCTGAGAATAAGTTAGTAATGTCTCTGTGACTAACTTTGGTATCGGAATGAATCTCTTCTATATTGACATACTTCTATTGTAACTTTTTTCCCTTTATCTTGATAATTGGAGTTCTGGACTCTTGTCTCTTGCCTAGTTTTGTCTCTTAGCCAAATCCTTCCAAATTATCATTTTGATTGTACTCTATGCATCAGAGTTCATCTCTATTTCTCTCTTCCAATTTCCCTAGGATCTACTCATTAACCAGTTTAGTACCCAGAGGACTAGGTTTCTACAGGATATATAATTGAGTAGATGCTAATCAATGGGAGGTTGGTGGGTGGATAGGGGAATGGGTAACCATATTGTTTATCCTTGTTTTCTCTACATCAGCAACAGTTCCTCACTCACAATAGGCGATTATAGATTGAGTGAATAGATGGTTAAATGATTGAATAATAGGTTACCTCAGACCTCTTTCAGATGAGAGTCACCTCACCATTGAGAGTTCAGTTTAATCATTACCCTTACTTTGCTGCATTCTTGCCTGCAAAATAAAGTCTGCTCAAGTTATGAGGTGAGGGGAGAAAGGTGACTGGGTGAAGAAATGGAAGGTGATTGAATAGGTGATGAATGCATGGATAAATTACTGAATTGCTTATTGGGTAAATGGAAAGATAAAGGTAGGAAATTATAACTGGATAAATGATTAAAAGTAAGTACACAGGTGGATGCCCACGTCAGTAAATGAATGAATAGGTGAATGGATAGATAGATGAATGGATAGGTGAATATATGGATGTTTAATTGCTTGGACAGACTTGGGTGGATCTAGGAGTAAGTAGATGAATTTGTGAATAAAATAGTGAATAATGGGATGAATGTTTGAATTATAGCCTTAAAGCCTGTTGGACACAGAGAGGACAGGCAATACTTAAACTCTGCCCTGATTATGGCCAAAGTAAACAATCCTCCTGGTTTAGGGGAATAAGGCTGCTGGCTTTGGGGAGATTTAGGGAATCACACACAAGGGCATGGAAAGTCTGACTGGCTGGCCAGAAGAGTGATAATGACTCGTGGTTTCCAAACACTGTTTATAAAATAACCAAAGAGGCAATGAGTGTGTTTCTTGGGTTCCTTGAGGCCACTGTGAGGAGGGATGTAACCTCAATGGGGACAGCCTCATACAAAATGCAGCCAGCACAGAGTGTGTAATTGCCTGGGCGTCACAGGCCTACTGTTGACCAGATGGCCTCATTGTTTTCTGCTTTGCCTGCCTTCCTTCTTTCCTTCCTTCCTTCCTTCCTTCCTTCCTTCCTTCCTTCCTTCCTTCCTTCCTTCCTTCCTTTCTCTCTCTTTCCTCTTTCTTTTTTCTTTCTCTGCCTCACACACACACAAAAAAAAAACCTTAAAACATCTTGTGCCTCTGAGCTATAAAGGTAGAGACTGCTGTCCCCATCCATGGGACTGGCTTTCCAGAACTGGAAAGAGGGGTGATTTCCATCACTTACTCTTTTTCTTGTGTTCTCATAGGCATTGCCATCTTACCATTAATTTCACTGACTTCAATGAAATAAAGAAGCAATTATTGACTATCCCTTAGAGTATCCACACCCATCAAGGGCAGGATCTTTCCAGGTCCTGAGATGAGACTGTTTAGTCCTCTTTAGATGTCTTCTGATTACCTTCTGAGATTTCCATCTCATAAAACTTCCATGTTATATAGTAGATCCTTTGAAATGGCTTTACTCCCCAGTAGGCAATAAGATTTACAAGAGGCTGCTGTGTAAAGTTGTTTATGGTAGATCTTCACAACACAAACGTGGTAGAGACTCCAAATAAAATGTAAAAAAGAGAATGGCTAAGCTTTGGTCTTGTTCAAAGAATCCAGAGAGAGATTCTTTTGTTCACCATCAAATCCCCAGCTGCTTGTACAATGTCTGGAAGAAGAGGAGAATTTAGTGAGGGTTCTCTGATTGTAAGTGCAAGAAACCAACTGGAATGAATTTAAACATGAATAGGGAATGTGTTGAAAGGCATTTGGTAGCACACAGATTACAGGGAACCGTCGGACCACCAGAACTTGGAAAGGACAGTGGCCAGAAATTGAAAACCAGTCTCTCTAGCACAAAGACACTGGAAATGATTTAGCTGCCATTGTTTTTTGATGGGGTGCTTCTACTCAAGGTTTAAATTTCTGAAAGTCAAAATGTGATTGGCTTAAGCTCTTAGAAAAAGAAGGGGAACTGACTCTGGACAGATAAAAATAACAGTGATGAAGAGGGGAGCAGTCTTAAGACTTCCCAATCCTTTCCCCATCATTGCCCAGAGCCTTCAAAGCTATCTTCCCCCGTCACCCTTGCTGCCCCCAGATGTTTAGAAAGACTGAGAAAGTGCCTGAGTCAGATCAGGGAGCCACAGCACAAAGTCAGACTTTTCTGGCTCCAACATAGAAGGGCATACGTGGAAAACCCAAGCTCTGTGGGAATCCTGTTACAATATATGAAGAGCCAGAGCCTCAATTATGGGTACTCTGAGGACAAAATTTCAGACTTTGCTCTGGCTTTTGTCAGCTTAAAACTCTTAAGGTAGTTTACACAAAGATTTGTATGTCTGAATTTTTCCCTGGCAGGTTCTCATTATAACCTAGATAACACAAACCCCAAATATTTGTGGTTAGCAACAATAAGGAATTTTTAAGTTGCCTGACATCTTCTATCCATGTAGATCACCACCTGGGATCAGTGTTCAGCTCTGAGACAAAAGGAGACAGAGGATGGTGGGAAATTTTTCTTTGGTGTGTGCAATGTCTGATTTTAAACTCTACTAACACTTTCAATCTCTCTCTCTCTCTCTCTCTCTCTCTCTCTCTCTCTCTCTCTCTCTCTCTCTCTCTCTCTCTCCCGCCCTCACATTCACACACACACACACACACACACACACACACACACACACACACACACCATACCTTTTGCCCTCCAGCAGGCTCTTCCAGAGATACGCAAAGGAAAATGTTGTTGTCTACTCACCTAAGAAAAGTATTGGCAGCCAACTAATTTGCCTTCCACCACTGCAAAAGGGGGAAGGGGCACTTTCATGATTTTAATGTAAGGTTTCTTTCTGCATTCCCTTTCTTTTGCAATCCCCTGACCATGGGTTATACCCTTTGCTTTCAGGACAAGCTGTTTTCAGATTGTCTGGAGTTGAGCACATCAACTGTAGCACGTCAGTAAACAGAAGACTGTTTACATAAAAAATATAGATTTCCTTTAAGCACTTTGCTTAAGCCTTTAGTAAATCGTATTTACGTTATTATTGTTTATGTTCTCAGAAGTCAGCAGGAGGATGGCCTTGTTGCAGTTTATGTGGTTTCATGATTCACACTTGATGAGGCAGCTATCACACAGACAGAGATGAGGAGGGGTAGACTCGGGGACGCACAAAGAAGATTATAGCAAGCTCTCTTGTGGAATCCACGGCTTTAACATAATGGTGCAGCCAAGGGCCTGGGGATTTCTGAGTCAGTCTTTCAAATTCCCAGACGTGTTTATCAGTTTTCAGTTTCCAAATGGGCCCACCCAGAATAAAGCCCTATTGCACCTGAGGTTTCACGTTGTCTGTGTTTCAGGGGATTTTCCTGAGATCCAAGCTCCCTCCTAGCCGTCAGCTTGATAAGGTACTCAGCACCTCTACTGTCCCCCGGGTCCAGAAAGCATCATTTGGGGTGACTCCCCTGCCAGCCTGCTGGCTGAGCTCCTCTGTGCCAGTGGTGCCCATCCAGATGTCTCAGGGCTTAGGTGGGCATTGGAGGGGAAGACAGTGACCCCAGTGCTGGAGGTTTCCCAGACTTAACACTTGGTGGGTTAAGGAAGTACCAGTTGGCAGTTACAGAATAGTCGCAGGGATGTGAAGGACAGCATAGGGAATGTAGCCAATAGTATTTTAATAACTATGCATAGTGCCAGGTGGATACCAGGCTCATCCAGGGGATTACTTTGTAAGTTATATAAATGTCTAACCACTATGCTATACTCCTGAAACTCACAGAGTACTCAATGTCAACTGTAATCGAAAAATTAAAAATAAATAAAAAACGTGGTGGGTGATCATCGTGAGCTGTGTCCTATGGCGTGTTCAACTCAGGGCACCGTGAGCAGTTCAAAGTGAGATGTCTAAGAGAGGATGGGGCAAAATAAGGAGGAAGAGGGCATGTGTTTTTTCTATGAAGCATCGGAACAGAATGGGTAAGACACACAGATCTGTTTTATTTGTTTGCATGGTTCTCTGTTGCTTGTTTTATTTTTTTAGATGCAACTCTGCTTCTTGTTAGCTCCATGGCTTTGAGCAAATTTCTTAACTTCTTTGTGCCTTAATTTACTCATCTATTATTGGAAGATACTCATAGGCTTCTGAGAGGATTAGATGAGATAATGAGTTTTGTAAAGCACTTGGCATAGTACCTGATAAATAATAAGCTCATGATGCTTAGTACCAAGACATAAAAATATTTGTATTATATTTAAAGGCAGCAAGAAGGGAAACAGAGAGGCATCTAAACTGGGGGAAGGTAAGCCAGGAGAAATTTTCTGGGCTATGTTTCAGAGGCCATGAAGGCATTTGGTGTGGGATGGTGCAATATTTAAAGGAGCCGCCAGTTGCCAGTTCTCCTGGGAGTAGATTGAGAACCAGAAGAACCAAGGACCTGGCTCATATTTCATGAGGATACATGTCCAGTTAGGGACTCCTTGTACTCTGAGCCATCACAGAGCCATTTTAAAGCATGTTGTCTGGGATCCACATGTCCTGGACACTTGATATTTTCCCTCACAAACTTTCTTTGATAAAACTCCAGACAGATATGGCCACTAGGGAGTGTTTGGGGACAATATCTGTTATCGAAGTCTGCTCATTTTGGCAATGAGATCTCTACTCAGAAGCTGATTCATTCATTGCATAATTCCTTTATCAACAAATATTTATTGAATATCTACTTTGTGCCAGGTTCTCTGCAAAGTGCTGGAATATTGTGGTGAGCAATACTCCAGCACTTAGCAGAATATCATCATTGAGCATAGACTCTAATGAGGGAGACCACCATAAGTGCAAATTGTTATAAATGCTATGATGGAAGAGTGTAAGTTTTTACGAGAGCCTATAGGAGGGCGCCTGAGAATCTAGGGTGAAGGTTGTCAGGAAGGTCTCCCTGAGGGAGTGATGTTTGCATTGAAGAATAAAAGGTCTTAACAAGGCTCAATGGATTGAAGGTGGAGGGAGAAAGAGAGTTATGTGGTGTTCTAGTTATCATTATATAGCATCTCATATGATCAACATATCTGCATTAACATATCTGCATAACAAATCACCTCGAAACTTAGTGGCTTTTAATAATACTTTGATTGCCTCTTCCAGTTCTGAGGTTGACTGGGCTCAGCTGGGTGGTTTTTTGCTGCAGCTGCAGTCAGTTGTTGACTGAACTGGATATGCACAATGGCTCCCTCACATACATGGCAGAGGGTGCCAGCTGTGGGCTAGAAGCTATGCTGAGCCTGTCAAATGGAGCCTCTATGTGAAGCATGGGCTTCTCACAGCACGGCAACTGGGATCTGAGGGGTAGCATCCCATGAGTGTGTTCCAAGAAGCCCAGATAAGAGCCACAAGACTTTTTATGACCTAGCTTCAGCTATGTCAGAACGCCCCCTCTGTCCCATTCTAATGCTTAAGTTAGTTGCCAAAACCAGACCTGATTCAAGAGCCAGAGAGCAATATGTAATTTACATTTCTCAGTGGCAGTGAGAGATGGACATGGGCAGGTGGAATGCTTCAGTGGCTATCTTGGAAACACCTTATTAGATGTAGCTTTTGTCTTACTGTTCGTTCTGCCTGGGTTGATCCTCTCCAAATATTACATGACTTGCACTATTTAGATCTAAGTTCAAAATATCTCCTCATTTCAAAATATCACCTCCTCAAAATATCCCCCTCAAAGTGGGTTTCATTGACCTTTGTATCCAGTAACTTTCTTCCTCATGACTATTTAAAAGTATTTTCGTAGTAATTACCACTCCAGAATTATCCCTTTATTGGATATCTGCTTCCATCTTCCCACAATATCCCTTAACTAGCCTCACACCCATGAAACATAAGTCCCAAGAGGTCACAGTCTTGCTCACCAATGTATTCCTTAGAAATGTGCCTGACACTTAGCAAGCACTAAATAAATGTTCACTGAGTGAAGGAAGGGGATTTTAAGTAAAAATAAATGCCACATACAAAGACCCTGAGGCCGGAGGTGAGTGTGGTGATCTGAAGAAATTACAAAGCCACGTGTGTTGGGACACAGGCGTGAGGGGCCAGCCAGGAGTCAGCGGCTGGGAGCAACATCGCAGCCACATCCAAACTGACTCAGCCTGAAGTGTAGCATGTACTTATTTTCTGGTATCCAGCACTCCAGTTTAAACGTGTCTGATATGTGCTCAAAATGACTTATTTCATGGACAAATGAAGCCCACTAAATTTGGGTGCTTTTTCCAAAAATAACTAAAAAGCAAACAAACAAAACAGCCACCACACCCACAAACAACTAAGTGATGAACTGCTTATGTTCAGAGAAGAAGGTTTTGCATTTTTCCAGGTAGATACTAAGACATCGTTTTATTTATTTCTTACAACTTCTCTATGAGGTTGATATATTTTTAAAATTTTTTCATTACACAAATAATGACACTCCGAGTGGAGGAAACTTGCCTGAGGTTCTCCTGTCCAATACTGGTAGATGCTGGGTTCAAATATAGGTCTGCCTTACCTCAGAGCACGGAGAGTAGTTCTGGGTAATGGCTTAAGATGGAAAGGGGGAAATCAGGGAAGACGAATGTCTAAACCAAACCCCAGAATGATATATTTCCCTTGTGGCACAGACTCAACTTGCTGAGCCCCATGATAACTGGCCAGCTCTGATTACAAGGCAAGGATCTGATTCCTGCCTCAATTACGACTGAATAACCACTAGTTAGGAATCATGAAAGGGCCTAAATGAGTGTAGTGGGATGAGGAGAGGTCCACTGGTTGCCAGAGATGGAGGCACAGGCAGTCAGAGGTGGGGACACTTCAGTCAAGCCCAAACCAAAGCCACCAGAACATCATGTTCGTGACCAGGAGGAGGGGAGGGGGCTGTGGTTAGGGAGATTGCTGGGACCTATCTGCCAATCACCATTTTTTTAACTGGGTGCTCACTCTTGGTAAATAGAAGTGTGTGTTTCAGTCACATAGGGGCTTCCCAGCTGGCTCTCACTTCCCATGCTCCAGCACCAGGAGCTCTTGCTCCTAAATCCATGTGACCCATGATCATTTCAGTGTGTGTGTGTGTGTGTGTTTGGATGGTCTTCTTGATAACTCAATCTACGTTTTGCACTATTTTCCTCTTTATTTTTGTTCCATATGGAGAAAACTTAAATACATATTTTTTTAAGGAGATGGCTATAGAAATTTTTCTTAAGTTAGACGATCTGCGTTGGTGGGAACTTTGGACTTTTCTTTTGGGAAGGGGAATTTCTTTTTCTTGTTTTCTCCTGTTCTTTGGAATATCAAGGGAATTAAAAAAATATCCCAATGGAAAAAAATTTCTAAGGAGATATGGAAATAAGAGAAATTAATATGTCTACCAGATATTTCATCAGGTTTGAATTATCTGGCATTTCTCTGAAGGGATACAAGATAAAGGCTATAACAAAGAATTTCCAGTGAACTTGGATGATCAATGGCATGTGTTATTTACTTCTTACCTGGGACGCATGTGCTAAAGCCGAGATCAGCTTCCCAGAAGAAATTCTAGGTAGGTTTGGAAGTTGAGGAGAAAAGTGAGAGAAGTGGAAGGGAGAGGGGAGAATCACTCAGCTAGTGCAGCCCATCGTTGACATTGATGTTCTCAGCCTCCAGTTTTTACCTTGATGCCCAGGGTAACCTTGAGCTCAGCTGAACCCCCACCTCCGAGATGATACCCAGAGCCTTCCACTCCCGTGTGTGCTCACCCCAGGTCTCTGGCTTAGTCCTGCTATTGTCTTTGGTACCAAGCCTCACTCTGAATGGTGAATGGGGTCAACTAGGAGGGGACTGAGGAGTCAGCAGGAACTTCCCCACCCACTGGACCAACATCTAAAGATTTTCTCGCAAGAGCCCTATCCCCTGATTGTATAATCAGATGCTTTGTAGGTGCTGCAATGAAGGTATTTTGCAGATATAATTAAAATCCTGACTCATTTTAACATGTTGAGATTAGGCAGAGGGGGTCTGTCCCTATCTGATGAGGCCTTTAAAAGCAGAGGGTTTTCTCCAGCTGGTGGCAGAAAGGAAGTCAGAAGGATTTAAAGCAAAAGGAGGAGTCGACCTGCCCTCGGTGGCTTTGAAGAAGGAAGAAGCCACGTGGCGAGGACCTCAGAGGAGCCTGTAGAAAGTGGGAGTGGCCCCACCGCCAGCCAGGAGAGAAGATAGAGCTGAAATCCTGCACCAGGGAGGAGCCAGATTCCGCCCACAACCCAAACAAGTTTGGAAGCAGATTTCTCCTTGGATCCTGAAGATAAATCCCCGCCTGGCTGGCACCCAGGCTTTGGACTTGTGAGGCCCTAAGCAGGGAGTCCTGCCTAGCCCACCTGGACTTGTGACCTACGGAAACTGCCAGGTAAAAAGTTGGTGTCATTTTACGCCACTAAGTCTGTGCTGATTTGTTACACAGCAAGAGAAGACTAACACAGTCTCCATTCATGAACATATTATAGCACAACACACTGTTGGGTTTTTGTTCTATGAAATCAAAGGACATTGCTTTACTTGTCTCTCAGACAAGTAAGCATGAAGGTGATCAAAATTTGTTTTCTGAAGGCAAGAGTAGATGGGGCAGAGGCTTTTTAGGCTTCCCAGATTCAAAGTTCAACTTCTTCCCTTTATAGTGTTTGGCCTTGAGTTGTCAATCAATTTCTCCAGGCCTTACTGTCTTCATCTATAAAATTGGGACAGTAATAGGGATATTGGGAGGATTAAATGATAGAATATTCATAAAGCATTTGATTCACTGCCTAACACACCGTGATCACTCAGTACATGTTATCTGTACACGAGATCTTTGCCTGGGTGGATTAATGAATGAATAAACTCCAGGGAAAAGGAGATAAGACGCCATTAACACAGCTCTCAGGTTGTGCAACTCAGGCCAGGTTCTGTACCAGGTCAGGTCAACACATCATCCTGGATCTGTGAGCCTGATGAACGGTGCTCACAGTAGACCTGGATTCAGGACCAGATCCTAAGGAAATGGTTGGGCAACCCAAATGGAGACCCCACTTGGAAACCAGGAGAGCCATTGCCTCAGCTGGCACGCTTCCACAGGTGTGGGAACCACTGCCCATCGGTCATCCAGACTGCTGACTCCCCAGGGAGCTGCTCACAGAGGGTCCACTGAACAACAGGACTGTCCACACATTCAAAACGGCTGAACCATGAGCCCCAGGTAGACAAAGCCAGACTTTCCAAAAGCCTTGTTCCCAGCATCCGTTCATTTCAAGCCTTGCCAAGGAGCCGAAGGTAGAAGTCTACAAACATTCTACCCTCCTGTCTTGAGTGTGTATAACTCCATAAAAATATTTTTCCTGAAGGACTGTAACCGGAGACAATGTGTTTATGGCCTGTTATTTGTTCTTTGAGTTCTAAAGTGCTTTTTCAGAGAAACATATAGATTAAAAGTCATCAGTGTTTCATTAACAGCAACAACAAAAAAGAAATATTTAGGGTAAATATTGAGACACAGGGGCAACTGGATCTTTGCGTTAGAGCTGGGTGTAAGGTGACATCATAAAATCAGCCATCTAGCCACAGAGGATTCCATCCACACCAGTGACAAGACTCTCTCTTGCAAGCTCCCTTTTACCTCTGTTATGCGCAGAGCCCTCACGGAAGTGCCTCAGTTTACCTTCCTTCCTCTGTTTTCCTGGTGTCTAATTTTAGCAAGTTAGAAAGCATTGTGCACGCTGTGGAGGAGGACACTGGAATATTTGTAAATAACTGGAGGATGCAAAGATCCATTTCATCCGCGGGGAAAAGAAGAATGTGGAGTGCCGCGTGTGGTCCCTGCATGGGTGTGCATTCAGGGACTGGCGCCCAGAGGGGACAAGAGCAGAGAGGACTGGCCAGAACAATGGGCCATCACAAATGCCACATTATGTAACTGGGTTGCTTGAATTCACAATTGTGAAGGCCACAATTGTAGGAGAAGGCTGCCTTCCTTCAGGTGGTGGGAGGGAAGCAGGGTCCCCATGCTCCCAATCAGGTGCCCTTAACTGTTAACCAGCCAGCGGAGGCCAACAGCTGCTACTCCAGAGAGAAAAGCCAGGTCAGTCCTCACACCATGAAGGTGCTCCATGACTGGGTGGAACTGTAAACTGCACTTGAGGATGTTTTTAATTTGAAAAGCCAAGGAGCAAATTAGATACCTCCCCAAACATAGCAACTGGCCATTTGAAAATGATCTGATTCTTTCCACTCAATGCAAGTCTTTGAGCTTGAACAGTGTTCTCTGGATCGCGCTCTGGGACTACCAGACACATGTTCCGTAGCTGGGTGAAGACACGTGAACATGAGTCTGCACAAAGGTCACCATAGCGGCGCGTCAGGGGAAGCCTGGAAGAAATGAGTTTTGAAGATGGAATGGCTGCCGCTGTGTTGAAGACACCAAGGACAACTTTGAAGGTTACTTTCCACTTTGTTGCCTTGCACACAGGCCCTGACTTACCAGGCACCAGCAGTGAAAAGACAAGACTTTCCTGGCTTGCCTTCCAGTTTCGCATGGAGCCGCCCCTATCTGCAAGCCTGGAGCTGCAGCCACACCCAAGCACGCCAGGGACACCTTCCCCAGTCACTCTTCCTGTGACCATCCAATTCATCGAACTAGCTAGCCTGTCTCTGCTTCTGTAAAAGCCCTCCTCGGGGACCCTCCCCGGCTCCTGTCCCGCATTAGTTAACATGCCCTGTTTCTTAAGTTCTAATAACTGCTGTGTTTAACTCCTGCCAGCATTTTTCCTGCCCCCCACTCCTGGCCAGTTCACAAACCTGCCTCCCTCACTAGAATGTGCCCTGCCGAGGCCAGGTCTCCACTTCTGCATCTTTTCGTGTTCAGCATGTAGGGTGGCTTTGTGATGTGTCATAGAGTCTCTCCTGGACTCTGGGTGGCTGTAAAGAAGCTTTGCAATCAGTAAGCTCACTTGCAGATACAGGCGTTTGCCTTTGTCTTGTGGTTGTGTTGCTGTTTGTCTGTATTTGAGCTGGAGGTGCGGACAGAAACTTGGCTCTGATTGTTCAGGGGTTCCACCTGCCTGCACAGTTAGCCTGTCGGAAGAGATTTGCAGTTTCTATTGGAGAGTATCCCAGGCAGGAAGGGGCCGAGGAACAATTAGCTCAGGGAACTGCGCTCTCACTGTTGTGTTCAGATGGGAATGTGGGATGATGATGATGATGACGATGATGATGACGATGACTACAACGATGATAGTGATGGTGCTGATGTTGACAAGTTGAATGAGTGTTTCTGGAGTTCTAAGAACTTTCTGTTTCTTTTCTTGTTTACACCACAAAAGAAAAACAGAGGCTAGATATGATTATTATTCTCATTTTTTGTTCTTTAAAAAAATACTTTATGAAGCTATAATTGACATCTTAAAAACTTTACATATTTAATATATACAACTCGATGAGTTTAGGGATATGTGTATACCCAGAAGCCCATCACCACCATCAGGCCATAGATGTACCCAAACTTTCCTCCCGCTCCTATTATTATTATTGTCATTATTATTATTATTATTATGTGAACACTTCACATATGATCTGCATTTTTAGAAAATGTCAAGTATATAATACAGTATTTCTAGCTATAGGCACTATGCTGTACAGCAGATCTTCAGAAATTATTTATCTTGCATAATATATAATACTCCTCTCCCAAGCCCTTGGAACCATCATTCTCTGCTTCCATGAGTTTAACTATTTTAGACTCCATATATAACGGAGACCATACAGAATTTGTCTTTCTGTGTTTATATCATTCCACTTAGCATAATATGGACCTGGACGGGGTTATTCTCCTTTAACGGTGTGGAATGAGTTGCCCAAGATCACACCTCTTAGGGAAGCCAGTACGGGAGCCCAGCAGCCACAGGCCAAGTGTCCATACATATTCCTCAACACTACTACTGCTGTTATAAGTGTGTAAGCACAGGCCCAGTTGTGTTCATATTCACACCCGTGTAGACAAATGCATGGAGCGGGGTGTGTTATTTGTGCTTGTGAGCACATTAGGTAGGTGTGTGCTGGGTGTGTCTGATTTTGTCTGTTCATGTTAGAAGGTCTGTGTACATGAACACTGTGTATGCATACGTCTCTCAGCTCCAAAAAGGCACCAGGCATCAGGGTCCAAATAGGGCCATTATTAATATGATGAAAGGTTCCCCCAGGTGGTGGGGGCCCCACCTCTGGTTTCTTCCTTTTTTGGCCACTTTGCAACATAAACATGAAGTCAAGTCTGAATTGGGTTGGGTGGGGGTTCTGGCCTTATCCCAGACAGTGCTGCAGAGAAAGCTTTAGACTGTTGGGAGATAAACTTCCACCAGCTGCTCTTCAATGGTAAATTTACCTTTAAATGCACCTTGTCATTTTTAATCTCAGGAAACAGGCTCAATTGTAAGACCCCTTCCAGCCAGGTAACAACACCCTGGCTGCAGGAGCCCATAGCAGACTCCAGGGCCCAGGGGCATGTACGGGTTTGGATGGAGCAGCCAGGGTGATGTATGCAAATTGGACTGTCAGGGGCAACTCAGATGCAGTCCAAGGACAATGCCAAGAGGCATTTTGTGTTCTGGGCCATGAGGGTGTCCCCTGAGACAGGAAATCTCCAGGTAGGAAGTGGAACTGCCGAGTGGCTTGTTCAATCCTATTAAAGGTGAGAATGCAGTGAAGGCGGCTGACAAGGTAGAGAAGCTGTTTGTTTTATAAAGACAAACACTTGACAGTTCAAAGAGAGAAGCAGGCTTCCTCCAAGGTCCCATCTCTGCTCCCAGTCCCTGATTCAGGGCACAGAGTCCTGGCTAGGTTCATTTTTTTTCTTTATTTTGTTAGAAAGTAAGTTATTTAATATCAGGGCTTATTTTGCATATCATGTCATTTTATTCAGGTTAATAATTATGACCATGCCCTCAATGACACTAGTAACTAGAGACATGCTATATGCTTTTGTTTTTATCCATGAAAACTGATCATCTTGTTTGAGCCTATATAAAGCTTCATATTTTCAAAGGTCCCTATCTAAGTTAGAAGCACATAACCTCTCTTCTAGCATCAAGCCATCCAAAGGTAATTTCGGAATGTTTGCTGTGAGTCAGAAAGAACCTGAATTTAGGGTCCAGCAATGTGCCTGAGGCCACTCAGTAAATCGCTTAAGGAGAGCTGAAAATCTAAATGTGAAGGGCAAAAACAGCCAGTAAGTTTTCTGCTCGTAAACTCGGGCAGACCACTGGGTGTGATGAAATGACCATTATAATGGAGGATCAATTACGAGAGTAGAGGGTCAGAAATAAGACATGAGTCTTCATCAACCTATCGAATGAATATCAGAAATAAGTATGGTGAAGGCAAAAAATAGCTACTGATGTTGAAATTCTCCAACAGTGCGTTTTAATTCTAGAAAATCTAGAGGTAAAAACAGCCAATATGTACAAAGAAGGGATTTAAAAAATATTTATATTTACATCATACAGATCCCCAGATTTCCTTCCACTATTATTTATTTATTTATTTACTTACTTATTTTTACTCATCTAAGACTATTGATACTGGAGTTGGAGAGGGGTTGAGGTTGACGCTCACTATGTGGCAGTGAAATATGGGATATGCACACAAAAATGTCTTTCCCCAACACCGTTATGACTTTATGTTTTTAAATTCACACTCAATGATAATCAATATACCTTAAAACCCATAGATGCCAACCTTCAGAACAGTTGGCGTTCTGGGTTGATTTGTGTCTCCTACAGTGAGACATGTTGAAGTCCCCTAGTACCTTAGAATATGACCTTATTTGGAAACAGGATCACTGCACATTTAATCAAGGTAAGATGAGGCCATTTAGGTGGCGTCCTTATGAAATGGGGGAATTTGGACAAACACACCCAGAGGAAAGGCCATGTGAAGACAATCATATGGTAATGGAAACAAAGAATGAAGAGATGCAGGTACAAGCCAAGGAGCACCAAGGATTGGGGGTCACCACCAAAGGCTCAGAACAATCAAGGTAAGACTCTGCCCAGAGTCTCAGAGGGAAATGGCCTTGCCCTTTAAAGCAACTTGGCTTGGTGCTTTAAACTTCCAAGGACAGTGGAGAATGCATCTCTGTTGTTTCAAGCCACTCACTTGCGGTACTTTGTTATAGCCCCGGACACATATACAGTAGAACTCTTGTTTCTGTCCGTGTGTGAGCACTGGGTGCTATTTTACCTTACTGCTTTTGTTTGTGTTAGATTTTTACAGAGAGAACAGATTTTAAGGCATACTGATTCTTTTTGGGTGTGAATTTAGGTTTGACATCCATGGGATGAGAGGATGTCAAGGCCCAGCTCCTGTTACAGAGCATGAATGCTGTGTGTGTGCTCTGCCTGTTCCTCTTCCTCCTCGGCTCACGGAGACTTCCTGGGGGACCTTAGAGTTAAGTTAATGACGATGATCTCTGGCCAGGACTTCAAAATCTCTATCACAGTTTCTCTTTTGCTGCCACAGTGACCTTGGAGGGCACATGTTCTACGTGGCAAGGCACCTGATGTCCATTAATTTTTGTCTGTGAGAAGTAAACAACTTGCGTTATGCTGTGTTATTGGGCTTAATTTTGATTTCAGATAATTTTATTATTTCCTATTCTATTACCCTACCAGGATAATTTAAAGGAGATGTTTAGGCACTTGAGAATATAGCATCATTGGCCTGGCAGGCATACCTTTTAAAAGAAGTCCACATGCTGAGGCCTTAATCCTCCTCCAACCCATGTCCTTACAGCTTAGAGAAAGTGAATTTAAATGAAACATAGCAGTTATGGGCTTGGAAATCAGGAGTAATGAAGCCTGGGTTATAATGTCACTAGCTATATGCTCAGAGCCTCCTTTTGCTCGTGTGCAGAATGGGATCACTGCAGCTATAGCCGGGGCTGTCTGGTGGTTTAGACTGAATGAGATATGGGTTGATCATTGATAACATCCATCCATTGATCAAACAATAAGCATAGTGCCTGGCACCGAGTCAGTTTGATTTCTGTACTTCTTCACTTCATCAAGACGCCTAATAACTTTGGTGAGCAGGGTGAGCTTCCCTCCATGGTGGTTCAGAATCTGTTTATATCTGAGCATCAATGGAGACTACAAACCCCTAAACTTCCTTTGTGGTTGGATCACTCTTAAAATGGGCAGCATAAACTTGACCTGTGGATTAAGGGTTTCTGTGTTTTGTTTTCCAGCTAGTGTAGGGTAGCTCTGCTATGTACTTAGGGACTTGGGAACACACCTTAAATTGCATTTTAAGATAATACTATTGCTTATTTTGTATAAAAACCAGAGGCCTGGTGCACAAAAATTTGTGCACTCAGGGTGGGGGGGGGGGTCCCCTCAGCCAAGCCCAGCCTGTGCCCTCTTCCAATCTGGGACCCCTCGGGGGATGTCCACCTGCTGGCTTAGGCCTGCAGCCCGGAAGATTGGGCCTAAGCTGGCAGTCAGACATCCCTCTGGCAGCCTGGGAGCCCTCACGGGATGTCAACTTGGCAGGAGGGAGCAGGCCTAAGCTTCAGTCAGACATCCTTAGCGCTGCTGAGGAGGCGGGAGAGTCTCCCGCCACTATCGCTGTGCTAGCAGCTGGCAGCCTGGCTTATGATTAAGCAGAGTTCCCCCTATGAGAGCGCACTGACCACCAGGGGGCAGCTCCTGCATTGAGCGTCTGACCCCTGGTGATCAGCATGTGTCATAGTGACTAGTCATTCCCAGTGGTTCTGCTGTTAGGGTCAATTTGCATATTACCCTAGTATTATATAGGATAGAGGCCTGATGCATGGGTGGGGGCCAGCTGGTTTGCCCTGAAGGGTGTCCCAGATCAGGGTGGGGTTCCTGCTGGGGTGCCTGGCCAGCCTGGGTGAGGGGCAGATGACTGTTTGCAAGTTGGCCACAGCCCCTTCAGGGTGGGGATCTCCCCTGGGGTGCCCAGCCAGCCCGGGTGAGGGGCTGATGACTATTTGCAGACTGGCCAAGGCCCCCAGTGACCCAAGCTCCCAGCGAGGCTGGCTAGAAGCAGGTATCTGAGGTTTATCTTCTATAATTGAAACTTTGTTGCCTTGAGCAGAGGCCACAACTGGCCTAGGCAGGTAGGAAGCTTGGCTTCCTCCATCGCTGAGGCAACCAAGCCTCCTGCTTGCTCTAGTGCCGTGGCTGCCGGCTGCCATCTTGGCTGGGTTAATTTGCATATAGTTACTCTGATTATCTAGTGGGTGTGGCTTAGGTGTAGCAGAGTGACACTAGTTTGCATGTTTTTCTTTTAGTAGATTAGATAGAAAATATTCTAGTATATTTTTAAATGAAACTGGTCTTAATAAAAAAAAGGGGAGTAGGAAGGGGGTTTCTTAAGGTAGAAGACAGTAAGATTTCAGTTTAAGTAATCAATATATGCCCTGGCTGGTGTGGCTCAGTTGGTTGAGTGACATCTCATGCACTGAGGAGTTGCCTGTTCGATTTCTGGTCACGCACATGCTCAAGTTATAGGCTCAGTCCCTAGTGTGGGGCGTGCAGGTGGCAGCTGATTGATGTTTTGCCCTCACATCATTGTTGCTCTCTTCCTCTCTTTCTCCCCTCTTCTCTCTCTAAAAATCAATTTTAAAAAATATATTAAAGAAATAAATAGTCAACTTCTGTATTGAAAATGCTCTCTTTAAAGCTGTGCTTTTCACACTTGACTATATCCTATACTCTATACCCAGAACTAATAAACCACAGTTTCTGGTGTGGGCCTGGGCACATGTGTTTTTTTATGACTTTGAGGTGATTGCAGTGAGAAGCCAAGGTGAGAAACTCTCCCCTGGACAAAACTCGATCAAAGATCCAAAATAAAAATTCCTACTGTCCTTGGGGTGCAGTTGGTAGAAAGGCTTCTAGAACTTTCCAATAACATCTTTACAAAGTGATCATGAGATCATTATCATTCTCTCCATTGTTCAGATATGGAAATGCAGTCTTGGAGAGATGGAAGGCCTTATTCGGGTTCACACAGTTAGGAAGCAGTGAAGTTAAAACTTGAACCTCAGTCTGCCTGCAGATAAAGCTTTCCAAGGATAGGGCAGTCCCCATTGCTCTGCTGAGTCCTCTTAAGGCACTTAGACACAGTTCAGGTCAAGAACATCTGAATTGTGCTTCTGCCTTGGATGGATAGTAAGCCAAGTCATGAATTTCTAGGAAGCAACAATATGTTATAAAATTTTCAACCCAAGATCAAATGCTAGTGGTTATAGAGAGGATAGCTAAGTTCCCTCACATTCTGTTCTAAAAATTCTGATGCACATGCCAGCCTGTTAATTGCATGGAGCCACAGAATGGAGGTGATTATCCTATATAATAAAAGCCTAATATGCAAATTGACTGAACAGGAGAACCACAGGTTGGCAGGGGGCAGGGCCAGTGAGCAGACAGCAACAGGCCAGCCAAGGTGGGTGCCAGTGGCCTGTAGGGAGCAGGCCTCAGCCATCAGTCAGATATCCCCTGAGGGCTCTCAGACTGCAAGAGGGCACAGGCCGGGCTGAGGGACCCCCCTAAGTGCATGAATTTTCGTGCACCTGGCCTCTAGTAATCAATAAGAATGAGAGAGAAGGGAAGTCCTTGTGGTGGGGGTTGTTAAAAGACCAACCTACAGTGTCACACTTTCTGTGCACAAACCAACCACCCCCATCTACCCAAATGAACTCTGACATTTCTAAATATGCTCTGATGCTCCAGCCTTTGGAAGTGCCATCCCCTTAGGAAGTCCTCCAACAATTCCTACAACTTTCCTTGCAGGACTTTAAGTTTTAACTTCTTCAGGCAGATAGTGATTGCTCTTTTGTTTTGCTTCCATGGCCAACAGCCCTCTCTGGAATGCCTCTTTCCACTGTGCCCTGTGGATCATTATGCTCAGCATCACCTGCACGAGAGAGTCAGCTTCTGTAGGGCTGAGATTATGTCACACTCATTTGGGATCCCAGGGCCTAGATTCAAGAACAATGTCTGACATATAGCAGATACACTGTATGTCTTAAAAAATGAATAAAGTCGAATTGATGGGAAGTTTGGTTCTTCTGGGCTAGACCTAGGGACTTCAGGAACAAAGGGGTCCCTGCTAGTGCTCCGACTGTGTTAAAAATAAGAACACCAGTGTGATGGGTCACACCATTTGTTGTCGGCCCACGGATCATTTTATCATGGGACAGTCACTCCAGCTTGGAGCCTGAGCTCCCACAGACGGGAGCATGTCATCTTTGCCCCGTTAAGAGGATTCTCCCACCCCCAGTAATTGCAGGGTAAATGACTTGTTAAATCCGGAGCCCTCAGAATACATCTCTCCCCATGTACTTCATATTCCTTGGGCGGTTTATCGCACTTTCGAGTAGTACATATTTTATAGAGAAGGGAGAGCTCTCCAATTAATAGTAATTGTGATCGAAGCAGTAATGCTCGTCTCCAGCCTCATTCCAAGAGGAGACTGGAAGGCCCATCTTAATTGCCACAAAGAGCTATGTCTATCTGCGGCAGTATATAAATAATAAATTAGAGGAAGGGGGAGACTGCAGTTCGTACGGTCTTCCGAGGAGGCACGGATATTTATGTAGTGCTGATTGCTAAAAATCTCCCGCAAGTAATTATTAGTAAAAGTGGAATGTCTACATTTGTAAGGGAATTTTAATTAAAGGGAAGGTGACTCTCATTATGGGGAAGAAGTAGCGTTTGGGGATTAAAATACAGGTCCAGGTCCAGAGCGTCGGCCTTTGATTGGCTCTCGCCGCTGCTGCCTGGACAATGCAGGAGGCTCAATTCTTCTGGGTTCAATTTCCCCTGGTTTAAAAACAAAACAAACAACAGCAACAACAACAAAACAACACCACAAAAAACAACAACAGAGGAAATAAAGCAGTTATAAGTGCTTGAAGTGCCGTTGGATAAATAAGCCCGCGGTTGAGGCTTCTTATCTGATTTGACTCAAGCTTATGCAGTCTTGAGCCTCAGGAACACTCGAGCATCCCCATTGCTCCAATGGCTGCATATGGAGCAATGGAGGCCAAGAATGCAGTGACATGGAGCCATTTCTGATACACTGTGGACTGTCGGCAATTTTATGGGAACACTGTCTATTGGTTCACTTTCCCTTTGGGTAACAAATTTTGCTCCCATGATCCAGAAGTAAGGAGGTCATTCATTCTTCTCGACCCCCAAGCCATTCACCTTCAGCAGCCGAATGAGATACTCTGAATTCGTGTTCACTTTTATTTCCATCGTGAGCACAGTGATTTTAATATTTTTTTTTGTTGGGCAGAGGGGCCAGACATAGATTAATTTAAGAAGCCAGGCAATCTCTTTCAGAGAATTGAACATATTCTACGTGGAACTCGAGATATTCCGTGTACCCTAACCGGTTTGGCTCAGTGGATAGAGCGTCGGCCTGCGGACTGAAAGGTCCCAGGTTCGATTCCGGTCAAGGGCATATACCTTGGTTGCGGGCACATCCCCAGTGGGAGGTGTGCAGGAGGCAGTTGATCGGTGTTTCTAACTCTCTATCACTCTCCCTTCCTCTCTGTAAAAAAATGAAAGAAAGAAAGAAAAAAGATATTCTGTGAAACCCTGCGCTGATCATCAGTGTACCTTCAGTTAAGGACCCATGGCCCAGAGGGGACAGAGGAGATTTCCATCGGGTTCAGGAAGTGGCGAAGCAGATGATCCTAAGTGACTTATGATCCCTGGGTGATGAGCAGCCTCCCTCTTCCCCTGGAGGAAGATAAGTTAATTTCAGATGCAGCCCAGCCCTTTCTCTGCACGCCAAAGAGGAAGCTCCCATTCCGGACATGCATTCATCAACAGATGGTCAGGGCTTCTCATTCGGCCTGTGGGAAACACTGGGTTAGTCTTGTCTCCCAACTATCCCAACAACACGTGGACAAAAACAATCAAGAAATAACATTTAAGGGGAACTGGCCCTTGGAAAGGAGGAACAAGATTCAAACAGAAGAGGTGATACACAAGGAAATAAATGTAACAGAGGAAATAGATAAGTTTCACTTTATCATCCCTTGACTGATTCAGTGGGACATCACAACAGTCATACAAGGACAACTCTGTTGTTCAACATTTGACTTCTTGGAAATGAAAATTTCAGTTCATCAAGGGAATGACAGGAAGCAACAACACAACTAAAGGTCAAATTAGCAAACTAGAGCTGGGGTTGGAAAACTTTTTCTTGAAGAGCCGGATAGTAAATATTTTCGGTCCCATAGGCCACAAAGTCTGCCACAACTATTCAGCTCTGCCCTTGTATCCTGAAAGCAGCCACAGACAACACATACATGAATGAGCGTGGGTGTATTCCAGTAAAATTTTATTTGTAAACTGAAATCTGAATTTCATGTGATTTTCACACGTCATAAAATATTATTCTCCCTTTGATTTTTTTCTAACTATTTCAAAATGTTAGAATCATTATTAACTTCTGAGTTTTACAAAAATAGAGGATGAGCTGAATTGGGCCTGTGGTCATGGTTTGTTAACCTTTGACATAGGAGATGGGGCCGACTGATTTTTAAAAAATCTATCTAAAATAAATGAAGATGTGGAAACTATGAGGGTGGTAAGAGAAATGGGAGATAGATTTAACTGAATTATTTTCTCGCTGAAATTAAAAAATATATGTCACTCAGTTTTTTCACTCATTCACTTACGTAGCCACACTACCCTGATTAACCGGCCAGTGAAGAGAGAGAACTGACATTTGATCAATCAATATTAAAATGCTAACAAATATGTTATTTTTATGTCTCATCTTCCTAAAAGATAAACATTATTATCGTTTTACAGAGGAGACAGCTGATACCCAATGGGTAAGGTAGCTTAACTGAGAAACATAAGGGTTAAAAGTAAGGCTAGAAGTTGAATCCAGGTGTGTGGGCTCCCAAGGCCCATTCCTATTCAACTTCATCATGGAGGGCTTTAACCGTGCTTGACCTGGTCCTGCGCTCAGCACTTCATATATAGGGTGTCCCCCCAATTGATGTTTCTTTCTTTTCAGATTTGACCCATTGGAATTAATAGTTATTCAAAGTGTGTTTACATTTTTGGGACACCCAATACGATATCCCATTTATTATCTCATATAATTTGGAAAATCAGAAATTTCAGTTCTTTACAGCTGGTAAACATCAGGGCCAGAAGTCAGCATTAAGGATCTAAATTTACAGAAGCACAAATCAACCCACAACCTTAGGAAATTAGTCATTTAATGACACAGATGGGTTTTCATTCCATAGACATATAACTTGCAAGGCCATAAAAATGTAAGTTAGCGGTAGTCACCATGCTTAAACATCTCGTTTTTGCCATGGTCTGTGCTAAGAGCGCCCATATATCATTGCCGCAATGACTACTTACAGGAAGGCAAATCCTACTTCAATCCCACTTTTGCCGATGGGAAACTAAGGCACAGAGAGGTTAAGCACTCAGCACTCTCTCAGCATCTCTCTCCTTTGGAATATAGGATTCACAGGAAAAGGGTTTTCTTTTGACTTTCTGCTATATTCCCAGAATTTAGAACAGTGCCCATTGTGTAAATAGATACCTAAAATAATTGTGAGATAACTGAATGGGTGAAGGAAAGAAAGAGTGGATGAGTGAGTGAACTTGCATGTTGTGACACAGTGAGCAGGTGCCAGAGAAGGGATGGCTGCCAGCAACCCTTGACTCCTGCTAAGAAACTTAAACAGAAGTATGAACAATTACTGACAGTCAGAAATGAATGTGAAATGAAGAGGAAGATGAGCATAGCTGGATTTACAGTAAGCGCTGTGAAAATAGTACACAAGTTATAAAAAACCCAGTTTCTAATCTCATGAACAAATGTGATCTGCAAAGCCAAGTACTTATGCCCACAATCAAGACACAGCAATGGTGTTTTCTAAACCACATCATGTTTTCTTAATGCATTTTAAGCAACGAAGCTCATATGGGTAGCACTTTATAAATATTTGCTGTTAGGATTAGTACAAGGGTACAGAGGTGGTTTGTTGGTGTGGCAAAGGAGGGAGATGTAATAAAGCTGTCTGTAGACAGTTGTGTCTGAGCTGAACATTCAGAGAGGAAAGAGGGAGAAGAAGGAAGGAAGGAAGGAAGGAAGGAAGGAAGGAAGGAAGGAAGGAAGGAAGGAAGGAAGGAAGGAAGGAAGAAAGGAAAGGAAAGAGGAAGGGAAGAGGAAGGGAGGGGAAGGAAGGAAAGGAGGGAGGGGAAGAGAAGAAGTATTGACTTGGGCTGGTGAGTAGGTATACCAATAAAAATATGGAAGTAGCCAAAGAAGTTTCTAGTTTCTGAGACTCTTCATTCCATTCTTGTCCACAGTGGGTATGCTTGTGAGATTTGTATAGAACTTATGAACTTATGCTGGGGCTGGAAGGGCCTAGACAACCTGTAGAGGAAGGAAGCTGATGAAACACTCTTGGGAGATGAAATGAAGTCACATATGAAAGGGGATTAGCTTGGTCATATTGGAGATCACAGCTCCTTGCAGTCATCAATGCTACTATCATTCATCAGGTCTCCTCTGTGATGACTCTGGGATCTGGCTGGGATTCTGGAGCCCACTGAGAAGACATCATGTGGGGGAGGAGACCTGGCAGGCTGCGTTGTCTTTGAGTTGATGTCTCCTCTCAGAGGGTTTAACCAACTTGTGACAGGACTGACACCTCTCAGACAAGGAGCATGCGTACACATTCACACATGGTCATGTGCACAACACACTCATACACACATGGTCCCCTCTATATTCTCACATGCTCCCACACACTCCATATATATTCACGCATACACATACCCTCATTCACACATACACACATTCAAACATATACATGTGCATATGCTCCCACATGCTCTCACACATTCACACATAACTATAAACTCACATATGCAATAGTCTCAGAGAACATTCTTATACTCCCACAAACATTTATTTACTCATACATTCAAATAAGCAAACCTGCACATGCATTCTTACAACAAATACTCATGTTTACATACACCCTTATATTTACACTGTAGCACTCCCACGCACCCTTATGCATATACACACATTCACACAGTCACACATGTACCTTCTCACATATGCTCACTCTAACATGCATTCACACACTCAAAGATGATGACATGTACAAATTACACATGCACACTCTCATGCATATTCACAGCACACACATCCTCACATGCACTCACACACACTGGCACACCCACTCAGGTGCACACTCACACATAGACATACATTCACACATAGACATACACTCGCATACACAAACATAATCACTCACACATGTGCACTCACAGACACGCGCACTCAGACACACTTGGACACACTGTTTATTTCCTAATCTCATTATTTCCTAATGATTTTACTGTTCCACACAGAATTTCTAAGACAGGCTCTGTAATCACACCAAGCCTCTCCCACAGATAAATTCCTCTCGGCTGAAGTGAGCCTCTCTGGCTGTCAGGCTACCTGCCTCATTCTGCATGTCTCCTTCCTGCTAGAAAAACCTTAAAGAACCAGGTCACACACATTTCATTGAAAATCGGGAAATAGTTGGGGAAGGGCTCTCTATCTGCTCCATAGCACGGCCATTTGTGTAGCTGCCGCTCTTCCCCCGCTTTTGTATTATTCAGAAATCCATACATTGTGTTTGCCTTTTGTGTCCAGCTTCCAACAAGCCTCCCTTTGTCCCTTTCACAAAGGCCAATCAACTCTGTGCGGCAAATAAGTTTCAGAGACTGCGAGGCGTGATGACTCATTGTAATGCAGTCTATATCCTCGAGACTATAGACTGATGTGAGGAGACAATGGCAGAGAGGGAGCCCATTGAGAGGAGAGAGTCCCCCAGTCACCCCACGGGGGCAGAGATGGGCAACAAGGAGGCCATTGATGAGGGCAGCCCCGGCCGAGGCGGAGTGGGGTGGCATGACCGCATCACCGGGCTCCAATGCTGCTTTTGTTTGGCCGGCAGTGAAAACTGGCACATTAGAATGAGTTCAGTTTAGATTGCTTAAAGGCTTGGAGAAGAAATGAAAAAAAAAAGAGAGAGAGAGAGAGAAAGAGGCCTTCGCACTCCCTCTTGGGCAGCCCAGCCCAGGCCCAATCTGTGGTAGCTCCTCAGATACATTGCCACGGAGTGTGTGAGCTGCGACGGATATGAAAGAGATGTGGAGAGCACACTGGTGGATGCTCTTCTCACTTCCGCACGGTAACAACTGTCTCTTCCACCTGGCTTCGCTGCCTTGTCATGGAGGGGGTGGGGCATGGCTCATCTCCAAGACACCTATCTTCCTAGGATGAAAATGGTCCTTGGGTTTGCCCAGTCTCCTCGCCTGAATTCTGAGGATAGCTGATCATCTTTCCAGAGGCACTTAGCACATGTTTATTCATTGGACAAGTATTTTTCTCTCCTGCCTTCTGGATGCTAGGGTTGAGATCTCTCTCTCTCTCTCTCTCTCTCTCTCTCTCTCTCTCTCTCTCTCTCTCTTTCTCTCTCTATCGTCATTCATTGATTTATTATTTTCTGGTTTAAAAACTATTTTCATTTTGCTAAAATGACTTTTTTACCATCACAAAACGTTACTGAACAATTCACTCACCTTGACATACATACTTCTGTGGTCCAGTATTAGGAACAACCTGGAATTCTGAATGCAAATATGCAAATCCAGTGTTGGATTATTTTTATCTGATGCTGCTTCTTACTAAGTGGGACTCTAATGAAATGAAAATTAATTTAAAAAATTTGCCATTTAATCTTTCTGCCCATCATTACTCATCAGTGTCCTCTTTCCTCTTATTCACATTATTATTGAAGATAAAGAGAATGGAATAGACCTCAGACCTCAGTTTCTTACCCTAGCCTACTAGTATTTTTTAGCTGACTGTCGAAAAGTTAAAAAGGCAATGCGCTTCCAAATGTAAGAAAATCTCAGTGACCATTACATTTATATCTTTCTTAGAGGAAACAAGTTCTCAGTGGAAGAACTTGCTGGACTTTTTCCAACAAAATACCCCAATGTTACCAAAATTCTAAAACTATATTCACTTTAAACAGACACCTTTTCTAGCCTTACTAGTTACAAAACTATAATTGGGCATATTTAAAGTCAGCTTATAATTTTCCCTCTTGAAAGATGAAATTTTGTCTGGCTGGAGTGGCTCAGTGGTTGGGCATTGACCTATGAACCAGTAGGTCACAGTTCAATTCCCGGTCAGAGCACATGTCTGGATTGTGGGCTCAATCCCTAGTGTGGGGTGTGCAGGAGACAGCCAATCACTGATTCTCTCTCATCATTGATGTTTCTATGTCCCTCCTGATCCCCCTTTCTGTCAGAAATCAATATAAATATATATTTAAAAAGATAAAATTTCCATGCCTTCATGTAGTGTACATTCTATTAGAAGAGAGAATGCCCCCATGAGGATGGATGCAGGAGCCCAGAAAGCTCAGGAGCAGGTGAGAATGCTGGTTGGAATGGCCTAGTTCATCTGGAGCCTGGGAGCATCCTAGAGAAGGTGCCTTTGCACTGAGCTCCCAGGGATGAGAAGCATCCTGTGCAGGCAAATTTCTGGGGAGAGCATTATGGGGAGGGAAAGCTCTGAGAAGGCTCTGAGCTTGGCCATTGAAGAGATGGAGAGAAGGCAAATGAGGCTGCAGCATGCTCGTGACAGGGAGAGAGTGGAAGGAGGTGAGTTTGGGATTGAGGGTGAGACCAAGTCAGATGAGAGGTGAACTATCCTTTTGAACTTTGATTGACAGGTGCCCATGGGATGAATGGCTTAAATTCCCTGACTTTTACTTGTCTTGAAAATGGGTAAATAACCATACCCTTCTGAGAGAGTTAGTGACAGAAGTCCATAAAGGCCCTCGTACATTTCCTGGCAGGCTTTGAACATGAAGTGCATACACTATCATTTAATTGGAGCTGCTATTACAAATATTAAATATGGTGACCATGTTGCTTGGCTCACACCTTCTGCCCAAGCCAGGCACAGTGTTATCTACGGCAGAAATCCACAGGGTTAGAGTGACCTTCCCAAGTACCCAATGTTTGCCAAACCTAATCTCTAAGTGTTGGGTATAAAGGGAGGCCACAGACTCATAGAAAAAGTAGGCAAACATGCCAAAAACTTGAATAAAATATGGTAGGGCTGCACCAGGTGATGGGGAATGCTGAGGAAGGCACTGATCCAGTCAGAAGGGGAACAGGAATGTTCCTTCGAGCAGGTGATAGTTGCCCAGAGCAAGAAGTTCTAATGGGAATGAGTCAGAGAACAGGAAACGTTGCTGCCCCAGGTCCAACATGTCCACAGGCAAGAAGATATGGGCACCCCTAGCATGCCCGTGAATTTCCCCGCCTCACGGACAGCTGGGATATAAAGAGCAGAGATAGGCGTGGGGAGAAGATATGAGGCAGGTGGTGTCCTAAGTAGGAAGCCTATCTGCAAAGCCAAAAGGCAGAGGAGAGAGAGACCCTGAAGCCACACCCTTGCCCATCCTAGAGTTTGGTTATGTGAAATAATTAACTTCCCTCTTTGCTTATGCTAGTTTGGATTTGGGTTTTTCTCATTCACCACCTAAAAGATCCGTAGGCAATGCCAAAGTAAATAGATGGCTTTGCAGAGTAGGTCAACAAGCACCCTCAGCTCAAGTGTGACCCACTCAGGGCCTCAGAGTCCTTGCCTGTCACTCTAAGGAAACACTACAGAGCTAATTCAACTTTTAAATATTAATTACACAGAATAAACTGTCAAATAGATGGGCATGGTGTATGATTCTCTCTTTCTGACATTTAAAAATAATATCACATATCTGTCTCCTGAATTATTGCAATTTGTAACTGGTTTCCAGGGCCTCAAATCTTGCCCCTCTACACACCCTACCTCCGACCTCCACACTTTAGCTAAATGAATTTTATAGAAGGCACATAAAACTATGCATCAACCCTGCTCTCCCAAATGATCTCACGACAAAGTGCCAAGATTTTCTCGTGGGTTGAAAAGCACTTTGTAATCTGTGCCCCTACTTCTCTATAGCCTGACCTCTCAGTAACACTCCCCAACCTCCATTCCCCCACAACCGCCCCCCCCCCACCCCTGTAGTCACACTGGAATTGTTTCTAATTTCCAGAACACACTGGGTTGTCATATCCGAATCCGTAAATGCTGTTAACCATACTGAATCTGCTACTTGGAAATTTTGTCCTTCCCTCATCCTCTCTTTCACCTATATGATTGGTCTCTCTATAGATGTCACTTCCTCTGAGGAACTGGGATTAGGAACCCTTTCCTTGGATGCCTTAAAAACTCTTTCCCGTGCTGTGTGGTGAGGATGCTAGATGATCACCCAATTTGTGTCCTCTTTACTGGGGATCACTGCTAATCTAAATTTCCCAGTTTCCCTAGCAACTTGGCAGGTCATGTAATGAAGTTCTGGCCAAAGTGGTAAGTGTCAGGAATAGAGCAGTAAATGGAACTTAGACCCATCATCATCATAATCAATTCTAGTAAGGGAAGATCATCACTAAACAAAGAATCAAGCAAGATAATCTCAGGAAATGATATGCACTATAAGGAACTCCTGAGGAGTGGATAACAGGTCAGTGGGTGGCAGAGGATGTGGGAGCCCTTAGTTGACATGGCCAGAGAAACCATCTCTGCAGAGATGATAGTGCTGAGACTTGATGATGTGAACAACCTTGTGTAGAGGTAGGGCAAAGTATCCTCAACCTAGCTGTATACTGATTCTATTGTGTGAAAAGTTTTAGGATACATATTCCTAGTTTCCTGCCTGAGAGATCCTGATTGAATTGGACCAGGTAGAGTCCAGGCATTTTTTATTTAATTCTTCATTTGACTCTAATGTACAGTTAAAATGTATGATTCACCAATTCAGAAAACCAACTTTCCTAAAGGAAACCAAGCAGCCAAAAGGCTTTCAGGAAGAAATGGACTCAAAAGAAAGAAGGGAGGGCTGAGAAGCCAGATCACTTGAGAGCAGGCAGACCTATGGGAGTTCCACACCTGAAGTTAGAGGTCAGAGGTGAGAAAAGGCAAGATTACAATTGGTCAAGTTAAGGAGTCTGAGCTTTATTTTGATTGCAGTGGAAGTCATTGGAGCAGTGTCTTGAGTAATAAGATATAATTCATACTTCTAAAATATCTTATCTGTAGGGAGAAGTTAAAAGAGAAAAGGCTATTGTGAGAGGGAACCCAAGGGAGAGGAGAGTACCTTGAACTGAAGTGGGGAAGGGAAGAAATTGGATTCCACATATATACTGGGTCCAGAACCATCATAGTATGGCAGTGAAGGGAAAATTTGGGAATTAAGACTGACTTTTAGATTCTGGGTCTGGCAACAGCGTAAATGACAATGCCATTGATATAGATAGAAGAAATCAGCTGAGGAATGGTTTGGAGTGGGAGAAGTAAGAGTTTTCTTTGGGGCACAGGATGTCAGCAATTCCTAATAGACATCCACGTAAAGCAGTCAGGGGAGAAGTCAGGGGCATATCTGGAACTCAGAGGAGAAGACAGAGTTGGAGATATAAGTGAGAGGCTCATGAGAATCTAGATGGCATTTGAAAGCTTGAGTGTTTTCAGAAGGGAGCACTCAACTGTGTCAAATAAACCTGCACCATTGACTGAAAGGGATTCAGATAATTGACCACAAGGCTTGGCAAGCTGGTGACCTTCGTAACAGCTGTTCAGATGGCATTTGGAAAGAATGGGAGTTGAGAAAATAGAGAATAGGGGTGTGGATGGCTCTGGATGAGTTTTAATGATAAAGGGGGCAAAGAAATTGGTCTCTAGCTGACAGGCATTGTGGAAGGTCTTTAATCATTGAGTTTAAGATGAGCAATGAATGAATGAATGAATGAATGAATGAATGAATGAACGAAACAACTGTTGAAGTCTTAGGTGAAGCTCAGAGCTAACTGCTTAGTGTTGTGTGTACCATGCAAACAATCCTCTGGCTTGAGGGCTCCTCATAAAGAATTGCTTGGCATTGGCTTATCAGAGGTACAGTTCATTTATCCAATGCCCTCATGCAAAACAACCATAAATTTTCCTTTCAGGATTGGGGATATTTCCAGGTGTTTCCTGTATGATCCAGGTGGATGTGTGTGAGTACTTCCCAGGGAGGCCTGGTACTTTCCTTGCCTAGCAGGCTAAGTCCTGAGAAATCCTGTTGTGGTTGTCAGGTGTAGCGTTCCTGTTTCGGGTTCACCGAACTAGCTTTTAGGAGAAAAAACAGACATAATGTCAGGGTTCTTTCCAACAGTTTACCTTATATTTTCCCCATAATTTTATTTCCCTTTTTACTAAAAAAAAAATAATAATAATAAAAAATAGAAAAGGAAAATAAATATAACTCAGGAAAGAAACCAATGCAAATTAAAAATATAATATATATTTCCTGACTTAGCCCAAAGCAAACAACATCCAATATTTTGGTGTGGTTCTGAGCACTCCACTCTCTGTGCCTGCCGGGATAATTCCTCTGAAGGCTGCCTCATCAATTAAGGCTGCCTCTGGTGAAGCCTTTACAGCCCTGAAATACAGAATAACAGTTACAGGCATTTAAAAAGGAATATATTTTTTGCTTCCTTTTTGCAGTTTAATTCTGATTTCAAAGCATTGTAATCAGAGAATATGCTTGGTATGATTGCAATATTCTTAAATGTGTTGAGGCTAGTTTTGTGACCACACAATGCAATATTCAGATCCTGTATCATAGGACTGTACACTTGAAACCTATGTAATTATATTGAGCAATGTTGGCCCAATAAATTTAAATAAATAAATCTAAATAAGTGAACAAATGAATAGTAATATTTTCCTGCAAGTTGGAAATTGATTTATGATTTGGGGGATCTTCCAATTTCATCTAATAAGTGGTTTCTTCAATTGAGTTCTTTTGCCAATCTGAGAAAAGCCCCCTGAAGACTGGCAGGTTTGTGGAACTTGCTGGCCAGTTTATTGATTTTGGTAGAAAAGAAACTTTTGACGTTTAACAAGCTTTAACTATGTGCATGAAGAAAATCCAGTGTCATTTTAATCTAGATTACTACATGAAAACCATTTTCCAAGCAGTTTGAATTTCTTATAACCTGAACCACATTTCTAAGGAATTTGAAAAATCTATGAAAGAGGATACAGAGTGTGGTCTCTCATTGTTAGAAAGCAATAGATGATTGAGAGATTGATAGGTAGGTAGATAGTTAGATGGTAGAGTATTGATAGGTAGGTAGATAGTTAGATGATAGAGTATTGAAAGAAACTTCTGGATCTATGATTCTGACATGAGAAATAAAATGAACTTTGTCTCAAAGTTCTCTTCCTCCCCTTCTGCACTTTTCCCACCATCAACAAGCCACTTTCTTTGAAGGTCCATCTTTCTTGGATGTTATTACACCTCATGACTGCAAATGAATGAGCAAGCAACATGTTCCCTTCCACGAGGTTAAATACATCAGGAAACATTGAGATGTGGTCAGGTTTGGCTCCTCAAATCTGGGCCAAAATATCATCTCTGAAGGACTCCCTTGATTAATTTTGAGCAATTTCAGTCATTTCATTAGCACAGGAATCCCATGATCCTTTCAGTTAGAAAGATAATTCATCCAACTGGTATTTATTGAGCATTTACAATGCTCCAAGAACTGAAATGGACCTTAAGCATTCAGAAATGGACACAATATTTCACTATTAAAAATAATTCTCAACCTAGGTTCTAGAGTGATAGAGAGAAAATAAAATGAAAATAAATGTCTAACTCTTCTGTTTTCCTCTTGTTATTCTTGTGATGTAGAAATCAGTGGTATGTTCACTGATAATGAAAACAGAGGACTTTTCTTTTTTTACTTTCCTCCTTAATTTCAGCTCCACATCATGTTTCTTAATTGGCTTGGTGCCTCTTCTGAATCAATGATATGAAATCACGAGATCCACTGACCCCTCATGTATGTGCCAAACAGCATGTCCCAAATCCAGAGTCATTCTTTATTCATGGATGGAATGAATTTGATGTGGAATCTCTATTTCTATTGGGCTATATGTGCCAAGGAAGGCCAAGGATTGATCTTTGGTTCTTGGGCAAGGTCTTAACAAAGATAATATCCAAATGTTCTCTGATGACTGTTATCACAGAGAACCAAAATATTTCAACATCCAAAAGTCAGTCATGTTCTTTGGAATTCTCCATTTCTACATTCATTGCCTGGATTAACTCTTATGGAGTCATGACTTCAATCTTCATCTTCCTGTTGAACATTTAGGACTCTATTTTTAGTCCCATTCCCAACCCATCATATAGGTCTGATATTGGGATATATGCTCTCAGCAATGCTTCTCAGCTATTCTTGAAGCATTTAAAATACACAAATCAGAAGTAGCTTTCCTAGCATCTGAAAGCAGCTGGAAATGGGTTACAATTAAATATTAGGAGCGCCTGGATTGTTGATTTAATTAGTACAGGGTGAGGCTGGATATCTGTTTCTTTATATTTCCTAGCTGATTCTAACATAGTGGATATTTAAATATCCCAAAGTATAGCCTAAATCCCCACATCAATTATTATTATTGTTATTATTATTATTAGTTGTTGTTGTTGTTATTAAATCCAACCACCAGTATTTTTCTTTTTTTAATTCCAAGGGATTCTAGTCAAAATGGAGAATCAGTGCCCTAGCCCTGCTGACTATTGGCTGTGTAATATGGTGAACATTTTAACTTGACCAACTCTTAGTTCACTAATCTGTAAATTGGGGATCACCATCCTGCCTGTTTTAGATAGTGTTATAAGGATTATATGAGATAGTCTGTGTAAAGTACTTCACAGTGTCTAGCACATCATAAATGCTCAATAAATACAAATATCATCCTCTGAGTCAACTCAGGCTGTCATAACTAAATACCACGAGCCGGATGGCTTAAACAACCGACATTTGTTTTCTCACAGTTCTAGAGGCTGGAAGTCCAAGATCAGAGTTAGGTCCAGGTGAGGATTCCCTTCCTGGCATTTGGACTGGTGCCTTCTTCCTGTGTCCTCACATGGTGGAAACGTCTCTCTCTCCCTCTTCTCATAAGGCCACAGTCCCACAGAACTGAGACCCAACCTTTATGAGCTCATTTATCCTAAACTACCTCCTAAAGATCCTATCTTGAGATAGAGTCAAATTGGGGATTAGGGCTTTAACATATGAATTTTGGGGAGACACAGTTCAGGCCATAGCCATCATCGAAGTGATTATCCGATTCCAAAACTCTACTGCTGGAGTGACTAACTCTGGGTTTGCCCAGAATGTTCCTGGCTTCAGGAGTTAAAGCCTGGCATCCCTCTATATCTCGTTTGCAGGCTGCCCATTAGGATATTAAAAACAGGCAAGGTTAACTTTCCGAAGTTAACCCATCCAACCAAATAATCAAGCTAGAATCCTTAGCCATCCTGGCGTCATCCCTCACATCTACTTTTTTGCATTTGCTCAATCACCAAATCCAAAAAATTCTAACATTAAAAAAATATATCTTAGTTGTGCCTCTAAATCTCATTTGTGTTGCTAGCTCCACTGGTTATGCCCTCATTGTCTCTCATCTAGAGCATCACAGAACCCTCCATAATATTCACTCTTCACTATAAACCTATCGTGAGTGTATTTCAGAATCCCCCGAGGAATTGCTGTCTCTCTGTTTTTTCCTGTTTTCTGATCCCGTAGGTTTGGGGTGGGGGCAGAGAACTTGCATTTCCAGCCTGTGATGCTGACTCCTTTGGTGCCACAATTTTTGGGTTTGTAACTGCACATCCAGAGTCACTGGGGAGATGGAGCCCACTGGAGATTCCAGAAGCATGTGGGTCACGTAGCAGCAACACATTCCCCTCCGGGCCTTTTGTGGACACAGAATTCCATGTCAGCAGGAAAGACCTGGCACCAGATTCGCTTATTGTCAAGTGACCTGCTCAGCTGTGAACTCTCTTTATCCGATCCTCGTTCCTGTTCACAATAGTCACTCCCGATTCAAAATGCTGAGTCAGTCACTCTTAACAGATGATTTAGGACATCACTAACTTGTGATTTGGACTGTGTTATCATTCATCCTGTTTAAGTCCTCTCAGCATGTTCCAGACTCCTCACCAGCCTAAGATAGAGTGAATTTCTCCAAACACTGGAAAATGCTTCTAAATTCTTCACCTGGCCTATATATGTTTTTTAGTGTATTCATTCAACCTGGATCAATTCTGGATTCTATTCATTCATTCATTCATTCATTCATTCATTCATTCATTCATTCATTCAATAAGTATTTATTGTGTCTGCTGAGTGTCAGTACCAGGCATACAGTAATGAGGATATTCAGATATCTTTTAATTCCTTTGAGTGTTAGAGTCCAGGGAAGTTCCTTGATGTCTGAAATTTGAACAGAAACTCAACTGCCCTGATCCTGGCATTCTCTCCTAAATGGCATTTTTCTCCTCTGCTCTTGGGCCTCAGCATGACCTATGTGACCAACTCCTGCCATGTTCTTAAGATAGGGACACATACACTCTCACATGCACACGACTTTCATCCTGTCACATGTTGCTCATAACTTCTTCAGTAAAGCTTCTCTCAGCACATTGTATTAATATTTGCTGCTGCTCAACTAATTGCTCCAAAACGTCTCATCTTAAAAGAGCACATATTGTCTGAAAGTTTCTTTGGAATAGGAATTTGGGTGTGACTTAGTGGCATCCTCTACTTCTTGTCTCACATAGCCATGAGCAAGGTGTCTGTCGAGGGTCTGTAGTCCCATCTGAAGGTTTGATTAGGGAATGATCTCCTTCAGAGAAGCCTCCTAGCTCGTTACTGACAGCACTCAGTTCGTCATGGGATGTTGGACCAAAGAACTCAGCTCTCTTTTGACTATTGATTGAAGGTCATGCTCTCCTCCTTGTCTGGTGGGCATATACATGTGTATAAGCTACAACATTCACTACATATGAAATCCTACAAAGTGGCACTCACTTTGTACCAGTTAATTCTACCATAAATAATGCGCTATATTTTAGCTATATATGTGGATATAGTATAAGCCTAGCCCCAGGAAATCATTGATCACTCCATGGCAAAGGTGGCATCCATGTGAAGGACTAATACATGGGACATTAGCCCATATCATGACTCCTTTGAAAATCCAGGGTTTGAAAGTGATTCCCCTTATATTAAATTGACATAAAGTTTATTCTTTTAAGAGAGGGACATGAACATCAGCTATACTGAACATGGGGAGTGTAATTTGGAGAGAGCTGGCTCACTGAGCCATTCCAAGGAATCAGCAAACTGCTTATTCAACACCTCCCACTCAAGGCATAGAGATCTCCACTTTCTAAGTGAAAACCTCATCTCAGTTGCTACTCTCCCAAAACTTTCTCTATGACAAAGGCTTATAATGTATAATGGGGCCAGAAAAAGTAGAGTCCAAAACCAGACAGATTTCTCTCCCACAGTCCTTTAACACTGACATGTAAAACTTGTAGCACTCGGCCCAATGCGGGCTTTATGCTGCGGGATTAAGTCTCTGGAATGCAGAATGACACACAAGACAGGGTTATTAGTGGCTTACTTAGTGTGATAGCATCAACTGGAGAATACTTCCTGGGATCTATTCCCACTGATAAGAACTTATCAGTGCACATATTGATTGGAGATTTATCTGCACCATCTGTGGCTCTGAAAACTAATGATTTGGGTCCATGTTTCCTTCGAAGGTGAATGCTGAGAAGTACCATGTGGATACAGAGGAAGTTCATGCTGAGAAGTTCTTGTATTCAGGCCAGTATTGCAAAATGTGTTGTAGGCTAGTTTCTGGCCTGCTGGCCTGGACTGAGAATGCATATGGATGTCATGTCTCACAATCAGAAAGGTAATATCTTACACTGGAGGTTCACATGGTCCCAATAGTTGGTGAAATTTCCGGGAAGGAGGACTCACAGCTTTAGCACAGAAAGAGAACCAATGTGTGCATTTAGCCATGTGAATCTGGCCAAAGTTCTTATTGCCTGAGAATGTTTCTGGGGCAGTAATCCAGACAGGAAGGCTCTTCCTAGACCCTTCTTCAAGGGCAGCTTCAATGACCACACAAACATTTCGTGAGTTAAGTAGACAAGGGCCATTTGAATGGCTGAGTGGGGTCCCACAAAGATGGGGTTGAAGAGAATGGAGATTTCAAGTGATCATCGTATTGGACAAAGGTCACAGATTGTCAAAAGACTATGAGAGGACTAGATGGGGAACAGTGAGCCAAGCTTTAGTGGGACACATTTTTAGACATCCTCGGCTAGAAACTTGGAACTTCTGATATTAGGTCGAAGTAGTGAGATGTGAGACAAAGTAAATATAACATTAATACTAAGAGTGCATTCAATTTATTGAGAATCTTTTATGGGGTCATGGCTTGTTCAGATATATATATAAAATGTGTCTTAACTGGAACCATGCCAGTAAGTATTAATTAGTCTCCCCATGTTAAAGATAAGCAAGCCAAGTCTCAGATAGGTTGAGAAACCTTCTCATAATTAAAGACCTAATAAGTGGTAAAGTTGGGATTGAACTAAGTTCTATCTGATGCCAAAGTTTAAGCTTTTTCCAGCACACCATTGAGCCATAGGATGTTCTGGAGACAATGGAATTATTTTACACATTGAGCTTTGATAGGAATTCTTAATTATAATTGCTGTCAGAGTCTTACTTTCTGTTTGAATATTTCAGGAATAGGTAGCTCCCTTTGCAAGGCAGCCCCATTTAAGGAAATGATGGAAGGATTTTTATTTATTTATTTATTATTATTTAATGCTTATTAGTGATTATTGGTTGTTTTTCTATATTTTTATTGATTTCAGAGAGGAAGGGAAAGGGAGAGACAGAAACATCAATGATGAGAGAGAATCATCGGTCAGCTGCCTCCCACAACCTGGGCATGTGCCCTTGACCAGAATTGAACCCAGGACCCTTTAGTCTGCTGGCCAATGCTCTATCCATTGAGCTAAAGCTGCCAGGGCAAGAAATATTTTAAAGCACTTCCTCATTTTAATCAATATGTACACAATTTCCTTCTAACTTCTTTTGATCTGCAGTGCCCATCAGACATGTCTATGGAACTTTACAAAGATTGCAGTCATGCATATGTTTAGGAGTCCTCATATCAGTTCCATGAAAAATGGTTCTGAAAGAATCCTGAAGCATATTACTGCTTAAGAATTTCTTCATATCAGTGTGCTGCTGGCAGATTGTGACCTGCAGGCCAAATCTGGTTTCTTGTTTTCTTTTTGCTCTTTTTTTTTCTCTAATCTGTTTCTGTACATAAAGTTTTATTGGCCCATTGCCATGCCTACTCATTTATGTAATGTCTATGGCTGCTTTCAAGCTATACTAGGCAGAGTTGAGCAGTCTTGACAGGCACTGTCTAGCCCACAAAACCAAAATATTTACTATTTGGCCCTTTACAGAACAAGCTTGCTGCTCTCTGTTCTGAAACATTAAAATCACCTAGAAAAATTATTTAAGAAGCCAATGAGGTGGGGGAAGAGAGCTTTCCATGCATTTGGAGTAGCACATGAGAGGTTCTAAATCAGGCAAGAGCTTCACTTAGTGATGGGACTGAGAGGTGTTTAGTGGCACTGGAGCAAAGGGAACACAGGGAGGAAGACAGGAGAGGTGTTCAGGCAACATACATGGATTCGGGGAGCTTTGGAAAATATCTGGACCATATTTAATTTATTAAAACAAATGAAGGGTTTAAGTAAATATAGCAATATGAACAGACTCATGTTTTAAAAGGCTCCCACCAGCTGCATGCTATAGGGAGAAGAGATCAGAGAAAGGAAGGAAAGGGCGCAGGATGACCAGTGGAGACCTTCATAACCTAGTTGAATAGCAATGCTGACTTGGAGTAGGCTGTCCCAAACCACATATACTGTCAAGACGTTCAATTGAACTCGATGGAAAGAATGGTGAACATGAACTCTGGGCAGCAAGGAAAATCCTCACAGAAGATGGTGGAATTGAGAAGATGGTGGAATTGAGAAGGTGGTGGAATTAAATGGTGGCTGGAATTGGATACCCAAGAAAAATCAAATGGTTTCTTTCTTTCTAGCCACATTCTAATTTAGAAAGAGATCTTTAAAAAATAAACAAAACAAACATAGCAAGTATGCAATAATTCTCTATAAAAATTCTTGATTTGTATTTTCTTTTCTTGGCAAAATAGTCAACATCATATCAGAGCTGCACTCACACACAGTTCAGCCTTCTCCCTCCAGCCCATTGAATTTGCTCCAGGATTCTGCCATTTTTAGTGTTTCATATTAACCCATCTCCAATAATAATTACAAATGGAATGTTTGCTTTGCTTGATAACATTTAGAGTTCCTCTGGTTGGCTAATATTTGTTATTTTTTCTTTAAAACCTATTATTAGGAAATGCTTGCAATGGTGAACTTTTGAGTGTTTTGTTTTATTCAAAAGGGTGTTATGCTTCATACTGTGGACCATGGGTGCATGCATATGAGCGATGTGAATACACACACATAATTATGGTAGGAAAAGAGACCTTTATTCTGACGAAATTAACAGAATTACTAGTCTCTAGTCAGTACCATCAACTTGATTCAAGTAAATGATGTAAATACTGACCCTTTGTATCGGAATATGGGGCATATTCAAGATGAAAGAAGGGTTGAGTCTACCAGTGACATTTACTCTGCTGCTCTCTCCTCTTCAAAGTTGTCTAGGATAAGCAACACCACTCTTAGTGATTTGTTCATGTATTTTAAGTGGATTGCCAAGTAGAATACATTAATACCTTATGGAAAGGAAATAGTGACATCATCCAAGCCCCATGAGTGATGCATTTCAAAGTGGATGAAAGATATCCTACAGAATGCTTTGCTGATGCTCCACATCAATAAAGTTTGGAAAAAGTCAGTATTGATGGTGCAGCATCCAACAGGTATTCTGTGTATGGAGAAAAAGAAATGAAAGAGCTGGGACAGAAGGTGAGGCTGTTTCATGGATGCTTGCTGACCCGGCTGGGCTCCGGGAGGCTCCCTGTTGAACATGTCCTGCTTTGGAATGGGTGGAGGCTTCTCAGAATCCCTCTTGGCAGTCATGGTGAGAAAGGAAAGGAAGGTTGAGGAAGGCCACGTTGGAAGGTACTCATTCCGTGTGAGAGATGGTGACTGGAAATAGCTTTTGTCCTGGCCAAAGGACGTACCAAAAGACATTGGGCGAATGTCATAGTTTTGGCCAGGAAACATCTGGCTTACTCAGGAAACGGATGAAATTTGAACATAGGCACATCTGTGATGATAGTGGGGTGGGATCCAAGAATATAAAGAAATTTCAACTTTGGGGAGGGGATATATAATTGAAAAAATAAGAAAAGAAAAATATCTAATAATCCGTGTTCTTGCCACCCACCCACCCCTAAATTTTAGCCAACAGTCTTATTTTTTAATTTTACTTGGACAGGCTTTGCATCAGGTATATTATAAATATCAAGATAGAAGGCTCAAGAGAATACATTCCCGGGGAAAGGCCAAAGGAGGAAGCCAACCAACATCTAGAAGAGATATTTCAAACTTAGTTTTTCTGCAAAACTATTATCAGGGCCCACTTGGGAGATGGCAGATTAGATGCCTAATTAACATATGGCCCTGTGGTCATACTTGATGGCTACTCTCCAGTAGGAAAGAAAACATCTTCAAAATATTTTAAAGATTGCCGAGTCGGATAAGAGACTTTAAAAGCGGATTAAACAATTCAGAGAGGCAAAATGGAGATTAGTGACAAGGCGCTTTGGATACTTACAAATACATAGGAAGCAATGAGATATCAGGGAGGCATCAGCAGCAATTTAATAAGTCAGGAGACAGAAGACCCCATCTGGGAAGGTTTGCATCTCCCAGTAATCTGATTCATTCCAGACTGCACTTCCCCCTGATGCCCGCCCAACACCCCCCCCCCCCGCCAAAAAAAACCTTTATTATTTCTCATGCATTAATTTAGGGGAGTGGGGGCAAGAGGTAGGATGGAGAAGAAATAAAATGAAGAAGGAATCCAAAAAGACGATGCAGAGAATGTTTTAAATGTGCAGAAATAGGAATATTTTGGTAGCTTGTATCTTTACGAAAGTTTCAAATGAGAATTTTGCCCAAGTGTGGGGGCAAAAAAGTCCAAAATGTCAACCATTAGGTGGAAGCAAACCCAACCACCAGAGGAGCCATGGGAGTAAAAACCATGATAGTGAACTTGACCCAGATGAGACTTTACAATCAGAATAGAGAAGCAGAGAATTGAGACAGCAGCATTACTCACGCTGAACTCAGAGAAAGGACTCAGTGAGGACAGGGTTCAGTGCATTCTTAGAAGTTAGCGTGTTTCTGGGTCAGCATCTCTGAGAGTTGGGCTGGGTTTCTTGGAGGTGACGGAGGGTGTCTTAAGTGGAAATGAATTTCAGCCAGGACATAGAACTCCCTTTAAAAAATCTTTATTATTGAAAATATTACATATGTCCCTTTTTTTCTCCCATTGACCCCCTCCAGCCCACCCCAGCCCTTGTCATCAGGCCTTCACCACCCTATCATCTGTGTCCATGGGTTATGCATATATGCATACAAGTTCTTTGGCTCCCATTTAAAACATGAACTACTAGAGAACAGGACTTCTGTTTCTCATCTAAAGCCTCATAATTCTAGGACTTAATTCAGTGCTCAGTAAATACTTGTTGACCCGATTATCTATCCCTTGTAGAGCCCTGCACACAGCTCAGGAAATACTGTTATACAGACATAGGTGGAATGAACACTAAGGGGCATAGCCTTAACATGTTGTTACCTTGTCTTAGCCTTCACTTCTCTTCCATAAAATGGAAATAGCATATCTACCTGGTAATACTTCTGTGAGAAGTAAGACCATGGTGAGAGCTAAGGTGGGTGAAATAGCAATAATTCTTAGCCTCTTTTTCACTCCCTCAGTTCAGGGTCTGATGAAAGGTGAAGGGTCTTCTAATGTAGCATCAGCTTGATCCGTGTGGGAAAAGGCAAGCGTGAGGCATTGGGTGAGGTCCAAATCGTCCACAGTCAAATCCATCTGTTCCTCTTCATTGAGGCTGCATCCTGTGGGTTAGGTGGCCTGGGGCCTGGGGAGGATGCTTGAGGGGACAGGTGCCAAAGAGACCAATAATTCTGTCAGAGGGTTGAAGATATACAATGGGACCTGAGGGCATTGAGCCAACATCAGCTCTACCTCCAAACAAGGCAGCCACTCTGTCTATCACCAGCCAGACTTGTCCTGATCCTTCTCCTCATCAAACCCTGGAGTTGTTCCATTTTTTGTTTGTTTGTTAATTAGTTATTTTGTGAATCAGACATCTGGTTAAGGCAGCGTTCTGTGAAGGGCTTGTTTGACCTGGCCAGTCTGAGCATTAAAATCTTAGCCAAACCAACCAGTTGGCATGCACCCACTCTGGGCTGTTTGGAAAGCAGAGTAGCACAATGGTTAACCACTCAGGGTTTGGAATCAGGCTCACTGGGCAACATTTTCACTCTTCCACTACTAGTTGAAGCATCTAGACATGTCCAGGTATGACCAGCTTCAAGGAGCCAGTGATGGGACGTATTTTATTATCAACTATAGTCCAGTTCCCGCTTTGCTCTCCTTCCTGTGAAGGAGGCTTTCACACTGGGTTTGAATCCTGGCTCCTGAATTTACTTCCTGGGTGACCTTGGGGGAAGAATTTTCTCAAAGGGAGCTAATATTACCCAATGGAGGATTAAACAAGGTATAGTTTACCCCTAGTAGAGTTTCTGTTGTATGGTGAACTTTTAATAAATGCTAGCTATTATCATTGTTTTCTTGGCTGAGAGCATCTCCCCCCAGGTATACACATGGCTTCATGTCTTCTTTCAGGGCTTTGTTCAAAAGCTACTATTTTGAGTGAAGTATGCCATTATCCCTATGAAACCCTGAATTTCACCCTTGCCCAGTACTTCTCTATTCTTTCTTCTACCTTATTTTTATCTATGTGCTCTTCACAATCTCAGACTAATTTACCTATCATCTATCTATTATCTATCCATCCATCTATCCATCCATCCATCCATCCATCCATCCATTGATCTATCCATCCACCAACTCACCCACTCACTCATTCATCCTTCCATCCATACTTCCTAATGCCTACCCATTATCCATCCATCCTCCATCCTCTGGCTAGCTATATTTAACTTGTTTGCCTTTTTCTTCTAGAATATAAGTTTAAATAGGGCAGAAATTTTCATGTGTTTTTTTCCCCTCACTGCTATATCCACAGCACCTAGAACAGAGCCTGGCACTTACTATTCAATAAATATAGAATGGTTTCATGAATATTATTATTGTTGTTGCTATTAGTATTTAGGTTGGAGCTTTGTGATAGCAGTATAATACTTAGTTCAGAATCATTGAACTCATGCACTAACCTGAGAGCTAGATAAAATAATTTCCACCTATTGAAATCCATATTATTAGGATAATTATATAGGTTTTTCTTTCTGCATTGGGATTAGTGAGATAGCTAGCTCAGTGATGTACCATCAGACTCATCAGATCTGAAGAACACAGGCAGTCATTCATTCACTTGGTAGGAAGGAGCATTGCTTTGTTGGGAATTGCCCTTGGCTAATGAAAGTTGCCTTGTCCAAAGTCATGACTGCTTCCAAAAGGCAGTTCATACCTGGTAACTTGTAGATGCAGTGGCATGAAGGGCTGACACACTTGTCCTGATTCAGGACAACTCTAAAGACCAAGCCCAGATTCCTGAGGGGTTGACTGAAACCTCAGTTACTACTGTATCTCACCCAACTTCTCCTTCTCCCTGGTCCTGCTTCTTTCACTCCTATGAATGTATTGATTTTGAGAGCTTCCTCTTAATACGGTTTCTGCATATAAATCTCCATCTCAGAATCTATGTCCCACTGACATTTTATTACTATTTGTCAAAACTCTTATTCTTTGCACGTGCACATGCCCAACTTTCACGTTACACACAGGCTCCAAGATAAGATTTCTCAAAGACTGTGCTTCTTTTCAATGCGGTGCATATGATGCTTCATCACTGGAAATTAGCTTATTTTGCTCATGTAACAAATAAATGCTGAGTGTCTGCCCAGCACTGTGCTAGACTTGCTAAATGGAGAAGTTAAATCCATCTCTAGGTTCTCCACCACGGTTGCATGGTTTGCTATGATTGAAAGGGTTACATTCTATTGCCTTCCCCAGGTTGGGAAGAATCCCTATGAGTCAAGTTAAAAAGGATTTTTCATTAAGCATAATTATCTATTCTATACTGCTTTCTGTATACCCTGCCTCAGATCAGCTCAGGAGTGTGATTCTGTCTAAATATATACATACATCATCCAACTGAAAAAAATAAATTGGGTTATTCTATGCATCTTCTTAGTGTGTCTAATGTATCTTGAAGATGTTCATTCATTCTGGTCTCTCCATTCTTTTTTTAAGACTCAATAGTGCAGCTGCATGTTTTTGGTTTTGGTTTTGGTTGGTTTGGTTTTGCATGGTTTTCTTTAATTCATCAACTCAGTCACTCAACAAATATTTATCAAGTGCTTCCAAAACCAGCACACCTTTTTAGCTCTAAATTAAGACTAGTGATGTCCTACCTTCAAGGAGATAAGAGTCTAGTGGGGGAATCAGAAAGTAAACAAGAATGCAAGCAGAAGGATCTTTTCAGAGAGAAGGAAATGTGAAGAAATGGACTAAGATCATAGATAATGAGGATGAATAAAACACACACACATATTCAAACTAGCTGGTCAGAGAAGGTCTCTCTCAGAAGGTGGCCTTAAAGCTGAGTCCAAAGAGATGGAACAAGCCAGACACAGGAAAATCATAGCCTAGGCATTCCAAGCAGAACTACAGCATGTGTCAGTGATATGAGACAGCAGTAACTGTGGCTTCTTCAAGGACCAAATGAAAGCCAGCTTGCTTGTGCTCAGACAGTGTACATGTGTTTGTTGAGGGGTTGGGTCTAAAATACAGCCTTGCCTCTGACAGAAACATCTCACGGGATGTCCTATCTATGACAAATACAGTCTGAAAGTCATTATTCACCAAAAATATTTATTAAGCATTTACTATGTGTGAAAGATAAGAGGGTAAGCAAAGCAACATAACATCTGCCCTTATGAGTTTATGGCCAACAAAGAGACAGAAACTTTCAAAAGAAATAATTGAACTAGCACAACATGTATTTGACAACCTAATGCTGTTTGGAGCATTACATTTGCAGATGGTAAAGTCTAACCCTTTAGCATCATTCTCTTTCCCAAAGGCAGTGAATGGTCATACTCTATAAAAATAAATAATGTCATCCACGGGAGCTCATTGGTCTTTGAATTAATTTTAACCATACACCTAATTCTCATTAATCACTATAACACATCATTTGTCAGATGGTGTCTCTGGAAGTTCTCAACAAATCATGGTACAGTCCTACATAAAATGGTTTCCTTCCCTACTTCCTTGAGCTCTAGAAACATGGTTTCCTCTGAAGATGTCAATGATCACTTGGTGCTCAGAAATTCTCATTTAACTCAGCAGGCTCTAATGCAAAAGGTTTTATTTCAATTCCTATGTTAACATTTGTTCTTTTTTATGTTATGACCATTGAAAAGGGTTTATCAGTCTATCTCCTATTTGCCCTCCATTTCATTACTAATATTGTCCTTTAAGGACATCCTCACTTGGAATACCATCATGTCGCCTGGTGTTCCCACCTGCCCAAGAAGTATTGGATAAGCTTATTTGGCAAATGACAGATAGGTTGGAAAAAGTGGGGCTTCAGACTCAGGCTTTTCTGAGTTTGTAATCTCTTGTGTGGACTAGGTATGTGGGTTGGGCAAAGTACAAATGTTATCTGGGCCTTCTTTCCTGATTTGCAAAATGGGTCTTAAGGCCAGGTTAGCTGATTGAGGCATTTGCTTCAAGTGAAAAATTTAAGGGGGCACCAGATAACTTGGTAAAAGGTTTTTTTCAAAAAAAAGTGTAATGCATATTTAATAAAATTCCTAATTAATGCAAAAAATCCACAATGAAAAAATTGGAATTTAAAATAAAGCAAGAATCTGACAGGATGAGAATTAGGATATGGCGAGAGAGTCTGAGTTGTACAAATATTGGTGCCCCATTAAATTTTGCACATGGAACATGTACCTCATTGACTCACATTAGCCCTGGTCCTAATCTTCCTAATAACATTACATAATGAATCTGTTATAAAAATACATTGATAATTGAGGTAAGGAATATTACACAGTGACTTATAGCTACTTAAGATATTTCTCTTCCCCACTTCCCATCTTTGACATCCTAATCTGCCTCCCCAGATGATGCAAGATGGACCAAAGTGAGCCTTCCACTCACCGAGTGCTACCTACAACTCATCAACTCTCCTAAGCCCTAGAACAATGGTCTAGCCAACTGTGAGGTGCTTCTAAGTGCTTTTCTTTCATATGGATCTCCCTCCTTCTCTTCAATACAGTGTTGGCAGCATATCTATTTACTCTCTGCAACAAAACCACTGCAGCTCTAGGCTGGGACACTCTCTGGCTCCCATGACACTTACCCAGACATCATCTAGATCTATGACTTGAAACTTTCCATCAGCCTCCCTCCCTTGCACAAACCGAGACATCATGCACACTCATCACCTCAAACCCTGTGCCAAGTTCTTGCTTTATGCACGCAATTTCAGATCCATGGCCATTTGGGCAAGAGGCCTAATATGAACTCCTAAGTATCTTCTTGGCACCGATTCCCTACCTAGTGCTATGGCCAAAATCCTCCTCGCCCACAGGATTCTCTGTACTCACTAGTGCAGAAAATGAAGGTTTTCTCCATTTCCAATTATCTACTTATGCTCCTTCATAGTCACACAACATTCCAAAACCCACAGAATCCTTCCTACAGCCCCTAACCATAGCTCCTGACATACTGACATGAGATGACCTAAATTTGGGGGTTTCAAGAGTCTGACTAAACCTGTGGCTTGTGCAGATGGTATTTCATGAAGTATGTCACTAAAGAACAATGTCAGTAATGGGATTGGGGAGAAATAGAAGAAAGGTATATTGCTAAACCTTTTGCAGTAGAAAAGCTCAAAAGTCACTAATGCAATGGCAGAGAATACTGAAAATTGGAATTGAAAAAAAGATCTTATGAACTGGACAGATGGCTGAGAACTTACTGAGATAAATGAGAATTTTTGAATATCAAATGGTTATTGAAATCATAAGAGAAGCCATTGTAGAATAGACTCAGGGAAGTGGGAAAGGAAACCATCTTACATAGGACCCTACCATAATATAAATGGGTGTCTCCAGAGACAAAATATAATAAATGATTTATAAGGGTGATTAATGGGAATTAATAATTTGGTTAAAATTCTCCCCCCCCTCAGGAGTTCTTATAATGTCCTCAAATCTACTTTGAGAAGCTTTGGCATAGGTAGTTTAGGACAAGACCATCCCTCCAGAGAAAATGACCTGGAAATTGTGTGTGTGTGCATGCACATGCATGCACATGCATGCAACATATGCTTTGTCAAGGACTGTGCCAATTAAAAGAAAACCTATATTCTCACTCTAATAGACTTGACCTCAAGGCATTCTTGGACATCATTGAAAGTTAATTATGATAGCAATTCAAGGATTAGGGTTATAGTGAAGTGCTGAGGGTTTGGTTCTCAAGTCAGACAGGCTGAGTTTAAATGCTGCCACTGTGAGCTCTTAACTTTGTACAAATTATGGGACTAAGAAGGGTAGTACCAACCTCAAAGGGTTGTGAGGATCAAATGAGAAAATCTATCTAATCTAATAAAAGAGTAATATGCAAATTAACCACCACTCTGAGACACCCAAGCCACGCCCACTATCCAATCAGAGCAGCTGTATGCAAATTAACCCAGCCAAGATGGAGGCTGGCAGCCATGGAGCTAGAGCAAACAGGAGGCTTCTGTTGTACTAGCGATGGAGTTAAAACTGCCTGCCTAGGCCAGTCAGGCCTCTGCTCAAAGCAACAATGTTTCCATTATAGAAGCCATGGAGCTGAAGCAAACAGGAGGCTTTGTTGCCTGACTAGGCCTCTGCTCAAGGCAACAAAGTTTCAATTATAGAAGATAAATAAACTCCAGAAACCTGATTTTAGCCACCTTGCTGGAATGTTGGGTCAATGGGAGCTGTGATCATCCTGAAAATGGCCCTCAACCCCTCACCCAGGCTGGCCACACCCCCATGGGGTGAGGGTCCACACTGGGGGGCTTGGCCAGCCTGCAAACAGCCATCAGCCCCTCACCCAGGCTGGCCAGGCGTGCCAGCAGGTGGACATCCCCCAAGGGGTCTCAGACCATGAGAGGGCACAGGCTGGGCTGAGGGATGCCCCAAGTGCACAAATTTTTGTGCACCGGGCCCCTAGTTCATATATAAATAACTAGCCCCCTGCAAAAGCCAGTAAATGTTAAGGTTATAGTTCTTCAGATTGATTCAGTTGTTTTGAGTATGCTACTACATCTTCCTAATACTAAGCCCATCTAACCATGTTAATCTCATCTTATAATGCTCAAGAGTCTGTACCAAATTCCTGGTGGTTTAACCTAGCAGAGATTTATTTATTGCTCATACAGAGTCCACTCTGGGTCCTGGCAACCCTCTAGAATAACTTTTCTCCATGTGGTTACTCAGTGTTCATGGCTTTGCTCTCTCAACTGGAGGCTTTGTGGGTCTTCAGTAGGGAGAAAGGGGATTCAGATGCACCTGTTGTTAATTTCAGCCTGGGAGTAACAGCATCACATATGTCCATAGCCTTATTGGCCAGAGCTGGTAACAAGGCTGCCCCTAAATGCAAGAATGCAGAAAGAAGGAGGAGTGGGTAGGATGAGAAGTAATCACCATTTTCTCTGCCAAACTCTCCTTTATCTTTAGAATCAAAACAAAATCTCTGCAATACCATAACTTTTATTTTGCTATCTCTCTTCCTTCTTATCTCCCACCATTGTCCACCTTCTGTTTTGCAATACTACTGCTAAATTTGGAGGCATTTCATGAACTACCACACATCTGTGCCTTTTCCATGATCATCCTAACTGGATGCCATCTCTATTTGTCCACCTGACAACTTCCTATGCCTCTTTGACATCTCAGTCCCTTTGAGGGCTTTCTTTTAGGGATGATGAATTTTTGTGACAAATAGAGGAGAACCCATCACATTCAGGTAATCACTCCCCTGCTATTCCTCACTCCCACAGGTGGTGTCTGAGCCCAAAGTCTTTACCATCATTAGTTTTAAGCCATACTTCACAGTGACCTTAATAAAAATTTAAAGACCATATAACATACATTATCCCATAGCTATGTTAATTAGTCTTCCATATGACATCATCTCTGCTCCTGGGATTTTTATGGCTGTCATATATCTCACAGGAATGACTTAGCCATTTTCTACTAACTACGTAAAATTCTATTTAGTTTTCCAAGCATGACAAAAGAAATATATCCTCTAAAACATCACTATGTATCTATAATACCAAAAAAATTGTAGAACAATATTTAGAGAATATTATCTCTTTCAAACAAATATGTAAACTTTATTATTTTTTTCATAATTAAAACTGATGAACCCATTTGAATCATGTTTCATTGTCATTTTAGAAGATTTTAATGTTTTGAAGACTTTCTAATATTTTCATCTAAGAACACCATCAGCCACACATATAACATTGTCAACTTTTGCCTTTAACTCATTATGCCAGTCCTCTGAAAACATGTACCAGTCTTCCTGATATTCACTTGGTATGAATATTTAGGAATATAGCTGAAATTTTCAGTTCTCTTTTAGCATTTTGGCATTTTCTGACCACAGCTTCACTCTTCAAACCCAAGTGAAATTGTCTTGAAAGGAAGGCAATACAATTGACCAGAGATTTAGAGTATTTTTTAAAATATCACTCAAGTTTTATTTGAGAGAGTCTGAATAGTTTCATTAGAAATGTGTGCATTTTACAACTATGGATTTAGTGTGTACTATGTCCAAAGAGAAGGATCATGAAAAATTAAAAAATAAATCATATTTTTATCTGGTTCATATCAGTTTCACTTATTTTTGTTCTGTTTTCATTGTAAGTTCCTCAAGGCAAAGACAGAACCCTCTCTACCCTGTTGGTGTGAACTTTTTTGTAGCACCTTGAGCATATTAAACATAACGATGTCCTGAGGGCAACAGATAATTTAACCAACAAAATAAATGTCGTCCTCCTACTTTCCACTGAAAATTTTAACATGTGTTCCTCATCATCTCCAGAGGTGATACAAGCAGAACACATAAGCATATTCAAAAGGGTTTTAAGGGATGTTTAGAAACCAGAGAATACCTTATATTGTCCTTAAGGTTCACATAAGCATCAGCGAGGATGGATCGGTGGTGTCTTTGTTTGAATCCCTACTAAGTTGCAAGTTCCTTGATGGCAGAGAATCTGACAAATGACATGCATTTATCTTTCTATAGATATTTATGGCATACTCCTTTGTGTCTAGCACTGCCCTGAGTAAATAAATGCTTAATTAGCATTTCTATATCCTGCGATCCATTCAACGGAGTTAGAGTTGTCTTTCTAGTGGTGGTGAAGTCCTTGACATGCACAAGATGGCAAGTAGCTCGTTGCCTTGTGTGGGAACTGGAGCCGTGCTTGTGAATCAGAAATCAGGCTAATGGGTCCAACGTGAAATACCCCTCACATGCAGCAACCTGCTTTAATGCATCAGACTTACCACCCATAAACAGTATTCAGCGTCCATTTCTACAAAACCAACATTGGTGTCTGACCCAATGAAAAGGCATGAGCAAGTGTTAAGGTGACCTCGTGTCTACATGACAACCCTGTTCTGTCTGAGTTTATAAGATTTATTAATGACATAATGTCCTTGTGGTAAGATAAAGAAGCATGCAGTAATTTTTTATGAAGGATTGGGTAGCCACTGAGCACAGAAAACCAAAAAGTGGCCTTGTTAAATTTGGTTTTTAAGTTCCAAGGAAAACACATTTATATAGGCCACGTAATCACTGCCAGAGGTGAGACTCAGTGCACTTCCTGTTGATCCAGGGGGAAATCGCTCCACAGTGGAAACAAGGCTCTAGAACTTGTTAATGAATTAAACCCTATTGATTGGTGGAAGGAAAGGTTTAGATTTGAAGACTAGCAGCGCAGCCCCAAAAGGTAGAAAGCCCACAATAATTAGTTTGAACAGTTTTTGTTGTTTGCGTTTTAGGTACCAGATCAATAAAGCAACATTAATAATTAAAAACCAGGATAAATATACCAATTCCAGATTAGAGCTTTGAGCTTTAAATTGCTTTTGCCAAAGGCTTTTTTTTATGGACTCTAATCTTTCCAGATGTACTGAAGGGCTGGGCTATAATGTGACTTCTTAAGCTATAGATTTGATGAGAAATATGAGGTTCTTCTCAACAAGGGCTTTTGAGAGGTCCCAGAGCAGGCCTCCTAGGGGACTAAATAGGTATGTCTCATTTAAAAGAGCTGTGTCTTTCCTTTGTTCTCCTTCAGAATCAGCTTAGTGGCTCATAAAACAAGGGAGAGGAGTAGAGCCTTCTGTCCATCAGAGGAAAGCTGAGATTCGGCCATGAGGTCAAAGCTTGGATGGGGAAGAAGGAAAGATCTGATTAAGATTGACTGGGAAAGTGCTACTGGAGCTCAAATTCCATGAGATGTTGAGTGGACTTCAGAGATACAATGGAAAGGCAAATGCTACCAAGGACAATTTATGACCAGCCAGGAGGGAACTAGGAAGTGGTGCTTGACATTAGTGAAGTCTTATGACTTCCCCAAAAGCTGGGGGAATGAAGAAGCAGAGACCAAACATGCTCCTGTGAGTCTGTAGTCACAGGGAAATGGGCAGTGATTTCAGTTCACCTGACAGCCACGCCCCGTGAGGGGAAGGGGGACAGTAACTTCATCAAGTCAGGATGCTTGGGGACAGTCTCTGTCATGGAGAGCCAGTGCCGTCTGAATCCACATTTCCTGTGAAGCCTTCGGGATGGATTTCCTGAGGAGCTCTTCCCATTGGGAAGGAAGTTGACTATGTCCACATTGGTCTGGCCTCGGGCCAGGTACATCTCATACTTAAAAATAAAAGACACACCCACATCCACCACTACTTCATGTCCTTCCCATTCTTTCTGGCTCTCATTTTGTTATTTAATTCACTCATTGTCCAGGTTTTTTTTTTTTTTTTTTTTTTTTGGTGTTTTTTTTTTGTGTGTGTGTGTATGTGTGTGTGTGTCTGTGTGTTTCTTTTTTTCTATTAGCAACGTACTGGTTGTTTGTTACACTATTTCTCGTAACCACTACTACGTTCACTTCTTAGTTACTCAGTATTTTTAGTTTCCTCATTCTACATTTTTATGTCCTTTAATTTAAGGGTTCCTAATTTGCTCTGATTTCCATACTCTTGTTTTCCTATGTCTTCCATTAAATTTGATCACAGCTAGGAACATTGACAAGATTTTTTAAATATGGATTCATGGAATCTCCAGGTAGAAAATAATTTGGAGATTATGTACACTAGTGTTTTCTAAAGATCATTTCACACGTTATTCTGCCTCCAACACGATATTCATCTTGCAAAAAAAACTTTTTTCTCTCTTGTTTTATCAGAAGTGATACACACTAATATCCTCCCTTGGGGAGTCTCAGTGATAAAGATTCTATGGCATGTTTTGTTTAATTATTTTAATTTAATTTAATGTTTCTCAAATTTACCTGACTAGCAAATTATCTTCTTTTCATTTTTTTCTCTAATAACTATTAGTATCCTGTAACAATATTTTGATAAGCAGTATGGGGGATGGTGATTTAACCTAATACCTCTGTTCAATAACATCATTCTCTCTTTAACATTCCTGATAGATCATCACTCATAACCATTTTGATGGCTCAAGTGATTCAGAGCTCATTACCATTTAAGGCAGGCTCATTCCATTGCTAAAAATAATTGCTAGACTATTTGTACCTTGCATCTTCTCATCAATATTGCCACCTTTGGTTTTGATTCTGCAGCTTACTGCAGAAACACAATATTTCAGATTAGTTCTTGTGTCCCTTTTTAGCTTTTAGTTCTTTCAACTTGTTCTCATGCATACCATGTAACATCTCCTCTTTTCTTGATTAGACCCACTCTTTTTCCTGAGACCTATACATGAATATTTTTCTACACATTTTTAGCATGTCCAAATACTCCTGAAAATGTAAAAGGCAATCAGAGTTTCTTTCTAGCTCACCTCTATTTCTGAAATTCCCTAAATTTAAAAACAGAAATTTTCTCATTTCTGTCACACTTTCAGATCTTGAGAAATTAATTCATTAAATTGATCTCTTCCTCTATCTGTCACACCCTCTAATTTTTCTTGCATAGAAATCCAAGCTGACTTTTCAAAAACATATATTTCAGACTGTTACTTGGTGTATTTAATTATACCACCTTCTATCCTACATACCTGGTCTTAATAATTGGTTTGATAATACATCATATTTAATTTTCCTTCCAATCTTTATACATTTTGCTGTTGGGAAAAATACTTCGTACTTCCTCTTTTTACTGCATACCAGGACCTACCTCATCCTTATAAAATCTTTCATTTAAGTATTCATTTCTGGGAGCCTTTGCATCATAACCAAATCCTACTCCACCCACACATTCCTCCCTCTTTGCGCAGACTCATTTCTTGGTATGGACTTGACCCTGAGATTTTCAGTTCTGAAAGTGTTGTAGGTTACACCCTGGCAATGATAATCATGTACTGGCTAATACTGAATACATATTAGCATGGGCCAGGAAGCACTGGGCTAAGCCTTTTACTTATGCTGTCCTATTTTCTGATCATAACAACCTTGAAAAGAGAACTTTATTTCCCCTGTTTTAAAAATAAGGAAATTGAGGATTATGAAGACTAGGTAAACCCATCTGTGGTCACTCTATACATAAGGGCTAGAGTCGGGATTGATCCAATCTACTTCCATAGTGAAAAACATGAACCTACTACATTGTGCTTTAGTTGTTTTGAGCCTAATGGCAGTCTTCTATGTCTTGGACTTTCATCTGGATGTTTAATTTCTATCTACCTTCTTTCCTCCCTCCCTACCTTCCTTCTTTTCTTTCTTCCTTGATTCTTCCTCTCTTCTTCCTTCCCTTTCCTCCCTTCTCTTTCTCTCTCACTCTTTTTTTCTTTTTCTCTCTCCATCATCAATCCATCATCTCCTTCCTCTCTTCCTTTCATTGTTACTTTTTAAAATTGAGATTATTTTACGCAATTCTCATTTTTCCTTTCCTCCTCTCTAATGTACACATGAGCCTCTCCCACCATGGAGAATCCATGCTCTAGAACAGTGGTTCTCAACCTCCCTAATGCTGTGATCCTTTAATACAGTTCCTCATGTTGTGGTGACCCCCAACCATAAAATTATTTTCGTTGCTACTTCATAATTAAAATTTTGCTACTGTTATGAATCATAATGTAAATATCTAATATTCAGGATGTATTTAGGTGACCCTGTGAAAGGGTAGTTCGACCCCAAAAGGGTCTCAACCCACAAGTTGAGAACCTCTGCTCTAGAATGAAAGGGATTCAGGAATGGACCTCGGAGACTCAGGTTCTTATCTCAACTATGCCAATTGACCTGAATCCTGGGTTTTTAACTCCTACACTGTCTTCCTAGGAGGAATTTGATGGACCATGCCATTTATTACATACTACACACCGGGACTATAGAAAACTAAACATGACTGCTATGTATTAAGCTGTACTATTTGCATAGTTCTTTTTTAATTTTTTTTATTATTTTTAATTTTGTTTTATTGATTAAAGTATTAGAGTATTAGATAAGTCTCCATTTTTTTCCCTTGACCTTCTCCCCTCCTCCCCTACCCTCCAACCATTCTACATGCCTTTCCTCATTTTATTTATTCTTTTCAGCATCATGCCACTAGATAAAGAGTTTCCTTTTCCTTAACAGAAAAAGAAAGCCATGGTCACAGAGGTTCCATGTCCATGTTTAGCAGAGGGGGGAGCTGGAGCACTAACCCAGGCTCAGTGTTCCAAATCCCCATTTTGTGAGCCACTGAGTCACTTTGAATCCCCAAAACCTGGAAATATCAACAAGTTTTTATGCAATTTAAAGGCTTCTGTTGTCAAATAAGTGTGAGACACTCAGGGCTAAATAAAATTTACTTACATCACTCTGGTAGTAAGAAGTAGTTCATGCGTCAAGAGAAGGAACATCTGACTCCACTCTGGATCTCTTCCTACACCATTGAACTGCCTCCTTGATGGTTTCCTGGAGGAAACTTGAAAATATATTTGAGCTTAAAAACATACCCCTATTTGAGACTGTGTAGGACCACAGACCTTAATAAGAATGCACGCTTGTGCTAAATGACATTGCAAATGTAAATGTCATGCATCCATATTTCTTGTAAGGATAATTCATAACCAAAAGGCGGGCACATGCTTCAGTGCTGACAACAGAAGAACAATTCTTTACAACCGATTGCCGCCTTTTTTCGTAATTAACATGTTCCATATAGATTGAAAGGTCATTTCTTATCCTCTTGCTCCAACAGTCTTTAATATTTACCAAATAGTGTCGCATTGTTGGAAATGTCACAGGCTCCACAGCGCAGGGGTGATTCCACGCAGTGATTCATGATGACTTCGTTCATTAAGAAAATTACAACTCATTTATTCCGATGCTACGTCTCTTCTGTTCTCAAAGAATTCTCTTTGATTAAAAACATGAATTATGTTGACTTGTTTCTGTAATTTAGGTGGCTTCCAATTAAAATAAAAAGATAATGTGTCTTTGCCTATAGTGTGTAGTTCCTTTACAATGACCATTACGAGTTTTGATACAAAAATTGGAATGGCAAGTGCATAGCAATTCAGAGCTGAATCCTTTCCTTTCTCCAGTCACTCACATCTCCATCAAATCTGTTTCTCAAACCAGAGACCTGGGAGCCATCATGGAAAGCCACCTCTCTTTCTTCCTCACCACCAACCCATCAACAGCTGCTGCCTATTTTACCCTCCAAACTTCATTTAAACCTGTCATTCTCTTCACCTGCATGACAAGTATGCTAACCCAAGTCATGGTCGCCATCCAATAGTCTTCCAGCTAATCTCCCTTTGATCAACCCTGCCCTTCTCCCCACTCTGCACAGTAGCCAGACACATGTCTTACAAACTATCCTATCTAATAAAGAGGGAATATGCAAATTGACCATCATGCCATTACAAAGATGGTGGCATCCATAGCCACAAGATGGTGGTGTCCAGTCCCCTCAGTCCTGTCGGAGTCCCACAGTCCTTTTAGCCTGGCCAGGAGGCGGCAGATGCACGGTTTGAGTGGACCCACCCTCAGCCCTCCAACTGCCCAGGGCCAGCCTGAGGCACAGGCAAGCCTCAGATGTTGGCTGCCCAGCTGCCCAGGGCCAGCCAAGGCTCAGGTAACTAGGGCCAGTCAAGGCTCAGGTAACCAGGGCCAGTCAAGGCTCAGGTAACTAGGGCCAGTCAAGGCTCAGGTAATCAGGGCCAGTCAAGGCTTGTGCTGCTAGCAGTGGCAGCAGCAGAAGTGTGATGGGGGTGTTGCCTCCCACCCCTAAGGACTCCCAGACTGTGAGAGGGGGCAGGCTAGGCTGAGGGAGCCCATCCCCCTCCAGTGCATGAGTTTCCATGCACTGGGCCTCTAGTCTGTAATAAAAAGACTAGATATCTTCCCTATGGTGGACCAACATTCTTATAAAACATGAAAAATGTACAGTAAAAATGTACTTAGATGTTTCAGCAGTCAAAATGCTATGAAAGTTCCTAAATGCTTATGATCCATTACTGTAGTCATCATGGTTTGGTATAAACTTTACAACCTGGAACTGATCTGCGGCTCACATTTTGAGTTTATCTAAAATAGACAAGTTTTAAATATATATACAAATCAGATCACAAAATCACTGATTCTGATTTCCATTAAAATACAAACTTAGCCTAGCCAGTGTGTCTGAGTGATGGAGCATTGCCCTATGAACCAGGAGGTTATGGTTCCATTCCAGTTCAGGGCACATGCCGGGGTTGCAAACTTGATCCCCAGTGTGGGGCATGCAGGAAGCAGCTGATCAATGATTCTCCCTCATCATTGATGTTTCTCTTTCTCCCTCTCCCCATCCTCTCTGACATCAATAAAAATATATTTTAAAAATACATACTTAAAGTAGTTAATATACATGGCCCCGCTGGATCAGGCCCTTGCCCTCCCTCCCAGTATGTTCTCTGTGCCACACTGACTTTCTTTCAAGTCCTCAGAAAGTTAAGTGTCTGCACACAGACTCTTCTCTATCTGGAATGTTTTCTCTGCCTCTCAACCAGACTTTCCCCTGTGTCCTTCGTGCCTCATCTGAAATATCTCTTATGCAGACAGGCGCTGCCTCATTCCTCTACCACGACCACTGCTAGGAAAATTATTTGACACTTCATTCAGTAAAAGGTGAGGCTTATGCCCACCCCTTGGAACTGGAGCAGGCTCTGGAGCTGCCTTTCCAATAGGAAACAATGCATGGGCTGCTGTACTAGTGTCTGGGCTTGTCTTTGAATATTGAGCACTTGCATTTAATGTCTCTTGGATTAGGTTCTAGGAGAAAGCATCCGCCGTGTAAAAAGTCTGACTGCCCTGAAACCTCCATGCTATGAGGAAGCCCCAGCTAGCCACATGGAGAATCTCCATTTAGAGACAGATGCCTGATCAGATCACACACCAGGGAGATGAATAAAGAAGCTTTGAGGTGACTCCAATTTCAGCTACCACCTAACTTTGTTCATAGAAGGAACCCCAGTGGGAAGCACTCAGCTGAGTCTGTCCACCCCAGGCCCATTAAATATGAGAATAAGCTATTATTAGTGGACATTAAGTTTTGTCTGTTATATAGCAATAGGTAATGGGAAGACGGTCCCTGTTGTGTTATTTGACGGTGTCCTATAATTTTTCCTATAAGAAATGGACGTGGCAAATGTTGAAATGAGTTTGTCCTGGTTTGGATTTCCATCAGAAGCAGAACTTGAGACAAGGATTTCCTTGCAGGTAGCTCTTAGGTCAAATAAAAGATAATATTTCCTAGATTAAGTATATATTTCTTTTTCCCTGCCCAATAAATATTCATTACAAATTTGTCATAATAATCAAAGAGAAGAGCTAGATATATTTTCCTTATTTTTGTCAATATCTAAGGAGGTGATTCCAGGAGGTGCTATGAGCCAAACAAGGATAGGTCTGCTGGGGCCTATTGAGCCTCTATCCCACTGGGGCCCACTGGCGACTTGGAACATGCCTCACAATGCCCCACTGCCAGTAGGGGAATGCAAGAGAACTGGGTGTCTGTCCACCAACTGTAGCTACTCTTGGTTGAAGGTCATTTCTGACATGTTCAGCAAGAGGGTTCAGCACATTTCTGAAGCTAGAGAACAGCCTCAGGCAGAAGGATGTGGGGTACCCGCTCAGAAAACCCTGTGGAGACCACTGGAGTAGGAGGGGATGAGGCAACTTTAATTTCCCTGCTTTATATGAATTGATTGCCTAGAGCCTACAAGGCACGCAACAAATATTTGTTGAATGAGTAAAGGAATGGGAAAGACACCTCAGTTTATAAAGATTGTAGTAATCCTACACAATAAAGAACTAATATACTAATTAGACCAGACAGAGGAATGACCTACCAGAACAACCTTCCAAAATGACCAGGGGGCCGGGGCCGGGGCCGGAAGGCGGGGCTGCAAGGCAGCTGGGGCTGCAAAGGTCTACCCTTGCAAGAATTTCCTGCATCAGGCCTCTAGTGATCTATACTCTAGAAATCTCAGATTTTGCTGTTGACGTTGGCAAGCCCCCTCCCCTCCCTCGGCCTACTTTTCTCCATATGCAATAAATGGGTTGGAGTTCATGATTTCCACGAGGCCTTCCAGCTACAATATCTTATGGCTTATGCATAGAATATATATAGCCTCATTAGGCCAAGAGATCATATTCCAAGCTAAATAAATTGGTTGGTTTTTTACCAAGAAATGAAATGAGTGTTTTAACAAGAAAGTGTAATTAATGGAATCATGAGAATCACATTACAATCTTCTGTCCTTTTAAAAGAGGAGGTTAATTATTGCATAAATTGGGCTACAGATACACAATGGAATTATTTAGCAGCCATAAAAATCAAGTTTATGAGGAGTGTTTTATGATATTGAGATATAGGCATATATTATATGGATAAAACATACATAAGTGTGTGTGTGTGTGTGTGTACGTGTGTGTATGAATATACTACTGGAAGAGACAAAAGAATATATAAGCTATCATTTTAGGTTGGTAGTATAATGAGTGGTTTTCATTTTCAAAGTTAAACTTTTTTTACACCTTCCAAATTGTAGAAAATAAGCATGCATTATTTTTATGATCAGAATTTATATAACAAATGTGCACATAAATGTGTTTAAATGGTGCAAAAAAAAAAAAGTAAGGAAATGCAATCAGGAAACATTAACAGGCCCCTCTGACCTCACTTGCTTGCTCAGGGAAAGGCTATATATAGCACTATCTTCACATAAACTTTGGAAGTTGCACAAACTGAATGAAAAGTGCTGCAGATAATATAATTTTAGATGTATATTCAGGCATTATCATTAGACTTATATCTCTGCTGAACTCTTTTATCCTCAGTATTTACATCTGTATAATGGGTATAGCAACATTGAATTCACATAATGGTGGTAAAGAATATAATAAAAATACTGCTGGATTTAAGGACAATTACTATTTCATGAAAGTTAGTGAGAAACAGAGCATAGGAAACTATAGTAGAATATTTTATAACAAGTGGAGTTTCAAAGGCAGGGAAATGATAGCATTGATTTATTCTGCCAAAGTCTAGCAATCAATTCTGGGCAAAACAATGCGTGCTCCAGTTTTATGGGACATCAGTGGTGCTGAGGGAGTGGATTTGAGCTTTGAGAAGGGAGGGTGAAGAGGTGCAATATGATCACTGTTTTCGAATCTTTTAAACACGTGATCAAAGGAGCACTGTTACTTTATAACCTTAGTGTTACAGGCTAAATCCTGTTCCCTCACAAATTCATATGTTGAAGTCCCAATCCCCAGAATGGGACTCTATTTCAAGATAATGTCTTTAAAGGGGTAATTATCTTAAAAGGAGGCCATTGGTGTGGATCTTAATCCAAGATGACAGGTTTCTCTCTAAGAAGAGACTCCAGGGAAATTTAATGAACAAATTAACTGACCAAAGAAATGGAGCCAGAAGTATGAATACATGGGACACACTGGCTGGTGGGTGAGGGGATGATGAGATAAATAAAGGAGGTGAAGGATTTAAAGAACATATAGGCATAAGCTATGGATAATAGTTTGGTGGAGGTGGCTAAAGGGTGGGGAAAATTGGGATACCTCCAATTATGTCAACATTAAACATTTTTAATAAAAAAATAGATACCAGGGGGACGACCATGTGAAGAGGCAACCATCTGTGAGCCAAAGAGAGAGACCTCAGACTCAGCCACCCTGCTGACATCTTATTCTCATACTTCCAGCCCCCAGAACTGGGAGAGAATAAATTTCTGTTGTTTAAGCCACCCAGCCTGCTATGGTTGTCTGAGTTGACTAATACAGACAGAATTAATGGATTGGTTCATATATACAACATTATATATATATATATATATATATATATATATATATATATATATATATATATGACTGATATGCTAAGTGTCCATCCAGGTAATAATGTCACATAGCAATGCCTGGCTTCCTCTCCCTAACAACTAGCCTCCTTGCAATTTCTGCAGCCAGGAACACAACTTGCTTTATAGCCAGGTGCAAACATTTTACACTTTAATCAAATGTCTGTGAAGTGTTTTCCCATGCCTCATCTCATTTGATCCTCACAGAAGTCCTGGAGTAAGTAGATAGGAGAATCGGTGGAATCCTATTTTCTTTTCATGAGCCAGAAAATGGAGATTTAGAAAGTTTAGAAACTGGACCCGACTGAAAAGAAGTAAGAAATGGTGGACCTTGAAAATGACTTCAGGTTTTCTCATTATGTAGAATATAGTCAAACACTGCTGCAGTTAAATATTTTACCTTTTGTTCTCCCTGCATGACCTATAATAATAATCTGCTTCATGTTGATATTTAACTGCTGTGTTGCTGACACAGTGCTTCACTGGGTTTGAAAACGTTTAGCTAAATCAGAAAGCAGGTCTAATTAAGCAAGTTTATTCTATACATATAAAAGGCTAAGTTGACTCACCCATGCACAATACATGTAAAGCTCCCCCTGGTGCCAATCGCACATGTGTGTTTCGATCTGTCATTGTTGATCATGAATTTGGTTGACACTTCTTTTATAGAGAAAGGGTGAATAGCAATATTAAAATATTTCTTCTAATTAATTTCCTTTCAATGTGCATGAATTTGTGCACTGGACCACTAGTATTTATATAAGCCTGCAGAGATAGGACAACATACAGATGTGGCTTAGTTTGGGCAGCTAAAACAAAAATACCGCAGACTGGGTGGATAAAACAATGGGCATTTATTTCTCACAATTATGATCCTGGAAGTCCAAGATCAAGGTGCCAGCATATTCAGTTCTTGGTGAGGGCTCTCTTATTGGCTTATAGACAGCCTCCTCATTGTGTGCTCACGTGACCTTTCTCGCTCTCTCTCTTTTTTTCTTTTTCTAGTATATTTTTATTGATTTCAGAGAGGAAAGGAGAAGGATAGAGAGATAGAAACATCAATCATGAGAGAGAATCATTGATTGGCTGCCACCTGCACACCTCACTCTGAGGATCAAGCCTGAAACCCAGCATTTACCCTGACCATGAATTGAACTGTGAGCTCCTGGTTCATAGGCTGATACGCAACCACTGAGCCACATCAGCCTGGCTCTTTTTCTTTTTATGAGAACACTAATGCTATTATGAAGATCCTACACCTATGACATGTAAATCTAATTACCTCCCAAAGACCCACCTCCAAAGACCATCACATTGGGGGTTAGGGCTTCAATCTATGAATTTTGAGGGAACACGGACATTCAGTCCATAATAAGGTGCTAGAATTGTGTCACGAGGAAAGAAGCTATAAGGGGACAGATTTGATTCTGCGTGAAGAAGCAATATGAGCTCAAGGAAATACGGCAATGACTGCGCCGAATAGTCAGCACATGTGGATTGAGTACCCACCTTTTCCCCATCCCTGTTTAGATTCTTCCCTACTGTCCTGGGTATGGCCAAGCTGAGGCACAAGATACACTCCCAGCATTGCAGCAATGAGTTGGTGGCAAGTAGTATATTCCGAAGTTGACCACGTAAATCCTGTATGCTCTTCTTACGATGTACTGTTGGCACCCTTCATTTAGAAGTGGCATCTATGTACCTTTCCCTAGATACTGAGTGAGTCTAGACGTGATACTCCCTGACTTCCAAAGATAGGTAATAAGAGATAAAATAGCCTTTGTCTAGTACTTTCTCTTGGGACATGCACCTTGGGAGCCGCGAGCCAACATGTAAGAAGTCCAGGCTAGAGAGCCTGCATGGAGAACCACACAGAGATGAAAAAAAGAGGCCCAGCTCCCTTTGGTCAAGTCTTTCCAGCCAGCATCAACCACGAGACTGGAGCAGCCTTCAAGATGACCCCAAGTTCAGCCACCATTTGACCACAAGTTCATGAGACACACTGGTCAGAACTACAGCTCTGAATTCCTGACCCACAGAAATGGTGAGAGACAATCAATGAGTGTAATGGCTTCAGGTCACTAAGTTCTGTGGTGATTTGTTCCATAGCACTAGATAACTAATCAAACTTAAACTGTAAGAAGGTGTAAACGGATATATCTCTAAGCCACTTCTAATTCCAAGTCTGTGCTGCATCATAATCATTCATTACAACTAATACAATATGACTAAATGTTTCTCCAAGGACAAGCAGGGTTCAGGAGGAAGCCAGGGTCTTGGACTCAGTGCAGCTACCCTCTCACCTCTGATACTCTTTAATGATGACTTATGTATGCATGTTGTGCCTTTCATTTTGCCCTATGTAAATACATTTCTCTAGCCTCATTATTAACAATGGCCAAGTAGAAAATTAATCAGTGGAAAGAGAGCCAGCCCTTTAATTGATGACTATGAATGTGGACTTGGGATGAGATCCTAATGAAGCACATAGTTGCATTACTATTCCATTTTTCCTCAGACATGTTTTTCTACCACTAATTCACAAAAGCAGACATAGGCTTTAAATAAGACGATACAAATATATCTCTAAAGAAGGTGAATGCAGAAAATTGTTTGCTACTTACAACTTACTTTACAAATTACAATATTTTCTTCCTCATTACATTAGGCTCCATTTTGGATTGAATTATCAAATTCACTCAGTATTTTGGCAAGGCATGGAAATTAATTATCTCACCTGTAATTCTCCATTTTCATCCATTATTATAGATTTAGCTATTAAGAATGTAGGATATTGTACTGATTCTGTATAAACAAAAAATCCAAGACAAATATAATCTGAGGACACTAAAAAATAGATATTTGTATGTTTGTTCTGGCGGGTGGTATACAAGGTAGGGCAAAAATAGGTTTACAACTGTTTGTATTAAAAATAATACAATAATTCAGAAATAATACAAGAATAAGCTTTGTGTTTTGTGTACTAACAATGTAAACCTACTTTTGCCCCACCCTGTATATGTATGTATGTGTGTATGCATGTTTGTGTGTATTTGTGCATGTATCTCCTACCACATGGTAAGCATTGTACTAGTCACTAGAAATGCAATGGTTTAAAAAAAGATGCATGTGGTTTTACCTTTATGAAATTTATAATCTACAAACAAGTCCTAGCTGTTTCGTCAGAGTTGTGGTGCCCAACCAGAAGTTTTTTGTGTGGCTGATTTGAAGAATATAACAGAATAACTATATTTAGGAAAATAATATGACATTTTCTACTAAAACCGAACTGTCTAGGGTACACATACAACCAAATTGTGTACATTTATTCACAAAAAGGCATGTATTAGAATGCTCATAGCAATGCAATGTCATAAATCCAAAATGCAAATGATATAGAGATATTGGTCAATAGTAGAATGTATTAAAAAGTAGCATATTTATGTAATTTAATAGTATGTAGCAATGACAAGAAAGAACCTACAACTATACAGAGCAATATGGTGACTCTAATCAACATAATCATGAGTAAAACAACTTACTACATAATTCCATTTATATGAAATAAAATGCTGAGAAAGCTAACTTACACTCTCAGAGATAAGGATGGTGGCCCTAGCTGGTTTGGCGTGTTTGGATAGAGCATTGGCCCATGGACTGAAGGGACCTGGATTCAATTCGGGTCAAGGGCACCCTGGTTGCAGGCTCAGTCCCCTGTCCTGGTGGGGGCATATGCCAGAGGCAACCAATCGAAGTGTCTCTCTCAAAGTGATTTTTCTCTTTGTGTCTCTCCTCCTTCCTTCCACTCTTTCTAAAAATCCATGGAAAATTATCCTTGGGTGAGGATTATCAAAAATTAAAATTTAAAAAGAAATAAGGATAGTGGTTCAGTGAGGAAGTAACAAGGCATGGGCATGCGGGGCTGCTGGGTGCTGGCCGTGTTCTGTTTCTTGATCTGGGAGTGGCTGCGTGGATGTGCGTATTTCTCTGTGCATCTTATACAGCATTGTAGAAAGACAAACAGCCAATGGCTTCCCATTGTCTGCAACTGTGATCCTAAAGCCTTGTGAATGAACATTAAACCTCCTTAGGATCATGTTCTAATCCACCCTCACAGCCTTTCTTCCTTCCCCTACCTGCCAATATTTACCCAACGGAACTACCCCCATCTGTCAAACACAGCATACCGTATTCCATCTTCTTGATTTTATAAATGTGGTTTCCTTGCCTGGAATATTCCGTTTCTCTTCCCTCCCTGGAGAGTCCCTTCTCATCAAGTGCTCAGGCTCAGCTGTAATGTTATATTTAGCAGGAAATCATCCCCAATTGTTCTCCCCATGTCCAAATTCCACCTCGTGTGTTGTTCCATTTGTTTGCCTTATTTTTCCTTAGGTTGCATTGAAAATGAGCCATTTACATATCTGATCACCCACCTCTCAACCCCTGATCCTACCTCATCTTTGACTTTTTAAATTCTCAAGTGTCTGGCATAGTTCTTACCACACCATTTGTGCTAACAAATGCTTGAAGGATAGGTACATGCGTGGATTCTGGAATAAATATGACTCAGAATACATGTAAATTTAGATTGTCAAATAAAGAAAGGAATCTGGGGACCTGCGATTTGTAGAAACAGCAAGACTATCAACTCTTGTGTGATCAAGCCAACCATGGGATGGGATTTCTTAAGCATTCCAGAGAAATGGTGTACCCAGACAGAGCAATTATTGATGAAGGTTGGAGTGTTAGGTGGAGAAAATTTTAAGCATTAAAATTTAGGAAACTCGGCACATTTCTTTTATTCTTGATATCTTGGTTTATATGCACATCATTTTGTTTACATGAAACATTTCTAAATGGTTTTCAGATCGCTCGTATCATTTTATGAGCTGCCAATTCTTTTGCCTTTATGTATTCAGTAGGCAAGAGATCATAGTTTCCTTTTGGAATTTAATAGTTACAATAATCAAAGTAAAGAAAAAGGAAAGGAAAGAAAGAGAAACTTTAAGTGAAAGTTAGTCTCTATTCAAAATATGGCAGGAAAGACTTCTAACCTGCCATAGGGAAATATTGAGAACATGGGGAAGCCTGGGCCAACATTACCTCTGCTTGGCTGATAAACAGGTCATAAGGAGGAAAGTGATATGGTAATGCAATGGGACCTGTTTCATAACTTTAGCTTATATTACTGTCAAATGTTACCTTGCCACTTTAGGGACCTCTTTTAAAACAAGCAAACAAACAAACAAACAAAAACTTTAAATATACTGGAAACTAGACTTCACTGAACAAATCCCAGCTTACTTGCTTTCCACTTTCCTAAGTATTAATCACAACCACTCTCTTAGGTAATGGTGTCAGGGAGAATCGACAGCTTCCTCTCGTGTGTGCTCTTTGCTGGTATATATCACTACGCCCTCACCTCTCTCTCCATGCAACTGCGCAGGAGACACACACCCTGTTGCATTTAATAATTCTGCTGTGCACCCATTGCTCTTCCTTGACTATGAACCTGAGAAGTGGAGAGAGCATGCCTGTTCATCTTTGCACCCCTGACCCCAGGTTCACTGCATGGCACATTTTAAAGATTTTTATGTTTGCGGAATGAACCAAATGAATGAGTGTCTTATCTTTGGCTGATTTCCTGATTATGTCTCTGAAGATGTATATTTTACATAGTCTACAACGTGCTTAGCCTTGATTTTGCTCCTACTGAATCCTTGGATTACAAATGAACTTGTAGGAATTGGAAAGCATTGGGCTGATAAAATATTCACAGAGACTCCGGATGTGGATGCTTTAATTGTGTGAGGAAAGACACACTAACCAATGCAGACACTTCCCCCAAATCAGAGCGCAGGAGGAAATGCGTGATGTCACTCCCCTGAGAATCCCACCGCCCACTAGAGAAGGAAGTCGGCTTGGCTGTTGGATGCTCAGCTGTCAGTTTTTTTTCTCACATTTATTCTGAATGAGCACAATCCATCCATCAGAGCTTAAAGAGTTTTCCAACAGTACATTGACCTTGAATGTGGCACATTGATTTTCAGTAACGCACCGCAAATAGGGTCGTTACCGAGTCACCCAACAGTGAATGTGATTGGGAACAGGTTTCTGAAATTCCAATAGGGTGCCACCTGCCCTGGATGATGGATCAGCCTACTGTAAACCATCAATCCCTGCTGGGGCCTGGAAAAAACGTGACACCTGTATGAGATTTATCATTATTTACACCACCAGGCAAGGCGCTGAGGCCATAACTGGGCTTTCCTGCGATGGTGGGGCCTCTCGGGTGTATGTTCGGTTTTGTTTGCAACAGCATTTATTTACTGACATGCTTTCCCGAGAAGGAACCACTGGTGGTGGTGACAAAGATGTGCGCACGATAGGGAATTACATCTGCAGCAAGGATTGAGCAATAGATAAAAAGCCCGTGTCTGAAACTGTTAGAGGTTAACGCCCGATCAATTAAGGTGATTGTTTCTTAGATTGCATTGGACAAATGTACACACACAAAGGGGACATTAGCACAACCAGAAGGGAAGAACAAAGAGAAATTAACTGATGCTAAACTCCACATCAAACTGGGAAATGATTTTAGGTTCTTTTGAAATGCTAAATTATCTTAATGAAAAGTTTTCTTTCAAAATGAAGCCTTTATGTCCTTCAGTGAAAAAAAAAAACACAAAACCTTAGAATAAGATAAGAGGTTTTATCAAGAACTGAATAATTGTAGGGGCCATGCTCATTTTGCAAAAATATGGATTTTGAAATCTATGTCTATTCTTTTTGTCAAGTGATAGCATGTTTTACTAATATAAGTAGTAATTGCATTTCTTATCTTCTATGTGTAGTCACCACCCACACATCATAGGCATCTTACTAACTTTCTAATAACCTTACCATGTAGATTTGATTTTCTTCCATTTTACAGATGAAGAAATTAAGACTCAGAGATCTTAGGGAAATTACTCAGGCTTCACAGTTATCAGTGGCAGAACTGAGATAGAAAATCTGGTGTCTACTCCTTAGCTGAAGCTCCCACATACTGTAGACTATGGCCCAGTGTCACTCAGCTAGCATGCAAATGAAGCCATGGGCATTTAGATAATATTACCCGGTTCTGCTGTTACCCACCTTAAAAGCAGCAAGTTAGAGCAGATGCATGCTGATCCCTTCATCCAAAAGGGTTAACAGATGCTGCTGAGCCTGTGCAGTTTGCTGAGGTGCTCCTTGGGAGCTGCTAAAGCTTATGATTATCCTTCCCTAATTATAAGCTGCTTGGGAGATGGAAAGTGTTCGGAAGAGTCTGAGATTATAATTGATGCTTGTGAAATGCACAGCCCAACCCACCAGTTGTCTCTCCTTGTTTCACGCTTCAGCATTGGATGGACATAATCCCCCAGACCCAGGGGCTGATACCCAGCCAGACAGGCTCTGCAATGGTGAGAGGTGAGAGCTGCCAAAGGTCAAAACTTAGCCCAAGCTACTTACAGGGCGGTTTGGAAAATGCTCACCTTACTTCTTATGATAATTAAGTCTTGAACTGGTGGGGGATTCCATGTCTCCAGCCTGAGTTCTGTAGCCAGAGGGTGCTGCTTGCTGAGATTCTGATTGTTCTTGGAAGTCTTCTCTGCCTGACTTACTTTCTGGAGAAGGCACAGAAGTCTAATTCCAAAATGTAGCCTCATTCATTAATTTACCTCAGTTCCTGCCCCCTCCCTCTATATTCAAAGTTGGGTTCCCAGACTGTTTGGATACCTCTGGACTATGAGGTTTTATAGAGGCAAAATCTTCTTTGTCTTTTTACTTTGAGCACCTGGTATCAAGATTTGTATGTAAAACAGACTCCAATGCATGCTCATTGCTAGACAAAAAACAATAGAGACCCATCACGGTCTCCAGCATTCTTCCACCTCATGGAGGTGGTGAGACTGTGTGACATAATTAAAGCAAAGAGTGTACCTTTCCTTGATGATGACATGAGACCAAGGATGACATCCCTGAAATTTATAGGCACATGGTGGGAACAGTGCAGCTGCCAAGATGGTCCACTCAGTGTCTTACTTATAGTAAAAATTTAACAAATGCCCATTGAAACACAAAATTATTTGTTACATCAATGGATGAATAAACATCTACTGAATGAGTAAATATCTGCCCAGTGAATGGAAACTGTAAATAACTAAATATTTGCTGAATGAACACATGGATGGCTCTTTGGTGAATGACATGACTTGGCTGTGTGGAGTTTCCCACAGTGCTAAGAATCCAGGCTGAACCGATACAGTAGACAACTTTGAATCTAACCTTGTCCATGTGTGTGTGTTCAAACTGCCTGAAGATCTCAACTCCCCAACTACGCAGTTGATTGCATTGGCTGCACAAAAATCTGTCATCAAAATTCCCCAAACTTCCAAACAATTCTAGTGTCTGTGTCTAAAGACAAACCTCCCACTCATCTTTGCTATTCATTTTCTCATTTTTGAATGACGAGGAAAATGGTCTCCTGGGTGGTGGGCATACTGTGTGTGCTCGAGGAATGAATGGGACTTCCTAAGCTTCTATTCCAGGGGCCATCAGTATTCATGAAGGAAACCGAACACATGACAAATGTGATTAGAAACGACTGTCACACAGTGACAAATACGTTCTAATAAAAACAGACACAATCTTAACAATTACTTGAAATGTGGGTATTTATCAAACAGAGCAAGATTAAAAATGACCATATTGCATTAAAGAAATCGAACTGATGGAATTTTAAATATGCAAGTTGGCCATGTCCCTTTGCTCATGCCTTCCTTCCTCCTCACCAGGCTCTTTGCACAGCAATGGGGTGGGAGTGAATTTAAACAAAGAGTGTTCTAATGTGCACTGAAGTATTCACATTTTTTACCAATGTTTTCTCCAGAGTGCAACTCTGTAGAAAAATGAGGCCACAGTATGGAGGAGAGTGGGACAGATGACAGCCTCCCCGACTCCAATTGTGAGAAACAATGGAGAGACACAGAAATAGCTGAATATACCCTGCGTGGGTGAGAGGTGCTACGGGGCCCCTTGCTAACTGTTGTCACAGGGGCACAGGCTACTAATGAAAACGTCCAGGGAGAGTGATCTATGGAAAAACAACTAACCAGACATCGATGATTGGGAATCCTTTCTCTTTCTCCCCCCTGTTCTATTAATTTATTAACTGTATTTTAGGGACCTTAAAGGAATTCCGTGATGCTTGCCACAAGGCACTGGAATAGCTAACAGAAAATTCATTCCGTTTCCAGTAGATGTGGTGATCATATTTTTAAATACTGTCACTAGTAAGAATAACATTCAGAATATATATTCTTTCCTGTTCACTGCCATTATGATTTCTAATTTATTAATATGAAAAATCTTGAAAAACTCTAAAAAATTAAATGGAATTGCTATCGTCTGCCATTTAATGAATGTTGCCTACATGCCAGTACTGAGCTGAATAATGCACACATTTTGCGGGGCCTAAACTTATGGAATTTAAGAACTTCCTTTAAAACAAGTAATACTTTATTATGAATATAAAATTAGGTAAGAAAGTGAATATTTATTTCAGATGAGATTACAAATTACAAACTTAACAAGCTTTCAAATGCTATAAGCATTCAATACTTACGGTTCTTGGAAGGTGCTCACGCAAGAGAAAGGCCTCAAAGCTCAAGCTCGATTATCTTCAATGAGGTGACGCTTGCAGTATTCTCTATACTACTTTGGGTTATGTTATTTAATCCATCTCACAATTCTGTAAAACAGATGTACCATTTTTGCATTGCTATAGGTTAAGAGACTGTGGCTCAAAGAGGTTAAGTCACTGACCCAAGGCTATAAAGCCTGTTCCCAAGTGGTGTATTATATTTAACTTTTGCCCAATCATCTACATTTGAGAGTGAAATCTGGTTGTTTTAGAGACATGGAAACTGGCTCATGGAGGTAACATGATTGGCTGTTCTCTTATTTCTTAGAAAATGAGGGATAGGGCTGGATCTAAACCAAGCATGTCAAACTCAAAGGCTAACACGGGCCAAATAAACAAGGTTTAAGTTTATGTGGGCCGCAAAAAAACACAAACTTCAATTTTCATAGAAACATAGGTTTATTTCAAAAAGTACAGTATAAAATAGAACAATGATAAAATTAATGTTTTCTTACATACCGTTTTACTGGCTGGGCCACAGAAATATTTGTTGTAAGTTTGGGGCCCACGGGCTGTAAGTTTGACATTCTTGATCTAAATTCATTTCTATCTCCCCTCTGTGTCTGATTTCTTTCTAGCTAAGACATGTCAGAAGACGTGTTCAATTTGGCTCTGGCTCTTTGCACAAATAATTCCATCTGGAGGGTAACTACATGAGTAGAAAAATGGGCACACGCTCATAGGGCGCAAGCAACAAAGACTTTGTGTGAATATTAGATGTTTCTTATCCGTCATTTTTTATCTGTGTGTCTTTGCGAGCCCCGCCTACAGTTCTCTTGCTGGTCATCCACGTGGCAGCAAAAAACCTACCTGGAAATGTCATTACATAGATCATCTCAGGTGTGGAACTGCTCATTCAAGGGGATGTGAGGAGGATGACCAAGGCCAAGGTCAGCAGACAAAACTGCCGGCTGGCTGGCCGCTTTGTGTGAGCTTCCTGTTTACCCTGAAATTCTATGCCCAGTCATTGTCCTTCCCCACTGGGTGGACTTCCCATCTCCCTGAACAAGAACATGAAAAAAGGGAAAAATCAAAAACACTTTGTCTAAGCTGAGATGGCTGTAAGCAGCAAAGAGATTTAGAAAGCACAGGCCTTCGGATCTGGAAGAAATGGTGTATGTCTCAGCCCCACCGCCATTCGCCAAGACAGGGGCTTGAGGTCCTCACTGTATCTCTAAGCCTTGATGTATTCATCTGTTAGATGAGAATAATAGCAATACCTATGTCACAGGACTTTTATGATGGTTAAATGAAAAACATATAAGGTGTTTAGCACAATGCTTGGTACCTAGTAAGCATGACAAAAGAATGAATAGCTTCTAGGATCAGTGTTGTTAGCATGGTGATGCTAGGTGTGAAAACAGTAGCAGGAGGAGGAGGAATTGTAGTAGGGTGGTATTGATGGTGGTCATTGTGCCAGGAGAAGAACAAGACAGAGAATGAATAGAGTGGTGGTAGCGGTAGTAGTAACAGGTGCAGAAGGATTTATAGATGCGTTAGTAATTGTAGCATTAGTAGTGGTAGACATAGAAATAGTAATAGCTTCAGAAATCATAAAAGGACTCGAAACTAGTATTAACAATAATTATAACAGCAACAATAATAGTGATAACAGTAGCAGGAATAGTTTTGACAAATGTCCTCCCCATCCTCTTGGGCCCCTGCTCCCAAGATTACCAGGACTGGCTGAGTAGTAAGCACTGTACGGTGGCTAGTTTTGAAGGGTCCCTGATGTATTTGAAGTTCCAAAGAACAGATGAACCTGGTCTATTAAAAAATGAAATCACTTTTGAAAGATTCCAGGAGATGAGCCTGAGGTCTGCCACATGGGGAGCCATGAGCCTCCTGAAGGACACACAAGGGAACACACATGAATATGAACACCGTGTTTCATTCATTACCCTTGGAGGTAGTGAAAAGCTTTAAAGGAGGCAAGGAAAGACTGGCATTGATTTGTGCCACTCAACACCAGGCATTGTCACTTGCCCCATGTATTTCTATGCAGAATAGCAAGAGGTAGAGGCTCATGTTACAAATGAAAGAGCAAAGGCTCAGGGGTGTGCAGGAATTTGGCCAAGGTCATGCATTGGCAGAAGGAGAACCAGGATTGGAGTCCTGATCTGTCCATCTCACCAGGGACCTGCCCAGACTCCTGTGGCCCTCACATCTCTCTTGCCTGAAGGCCTCGTTGGGTTAGTGAGCACAAAAGGCTTAGTGTACACTTGGTCTCTTACTAACTCAGGGCAATAGTTCGTTCTCATCGTGACTGTGACTCCTCAAGAGAAACCAGAGGATTTTCTTTGCATCACACATGATGTCCAATAAAAAGAAAAGAAAAGAACAACAAAAACATTTTGTTGCTCAACTATCATGTGCTGGCAATTGCCCTCCAGATGGAATTATTGGTGCGAAGAGCCAAATTGAAAACATTTTCTGACATGTTTTAGCTAGAAAGGAATCGTACATAGAGGGAGATAGAGGTGAGTTTAGATCCAGTCTTATCCCTCATTATCTGAGAAATAAGAAAATAGCCAATTGCATTGCCTCCCTGAGGCAGTTTCCATATCTCTGAAACAAACAAATTTCCCTCTTCAAATGTAGGTGCTTAGAGGAAAGTTAAGTGTAGTGCACAACATGGGACCTGGCAATTGATGAGTAGCAGCTGTGGGCAGAGGAGAAGGAGCTGGATCACTGGCTCAGCCCTTTACTAGCTGGGTGACTTTGACCAGCTCGTAACCACTCATTGCCTCAGTTGCTGTCCTGTAAAATGAGGTGATATGATAGGATCTCTTAAGGCGAGGAGTCGTTGAATGAATGAACATTTTCTTTACTTGGGAGTTTATGACCTATAGTTAATGCTCAATGACTTTTAGAAATTAGCACCACTGATTATCCATGTTACATCAGGTGGATAAGAAGGAATATGAAGCAAGACAGTATAATCTGAGGAAGAGAAGCTGCCCAAGAGGGGGCTGGAGCAGAGGCTGTTTTTCTGGAAGGCTGGGTGGCTTCCCAGATTCCTGGCATATGCACGGTGGTGGAGAAGGGTGTGGCTCTCACAGAGAATTGGGAACAAATGTATTGATAACGCACTAATTAATAGAATGTCCACCTTCTACCCTCCTCCCCTGGGAAGCTGGAGTAGAAGCTGCAGCTGAAGGCCGTTCCTCGGCTGCATCTGGACCGGCCAGCCCGCATTTGGACATTGCGGCATCCTCACATTTACATTCCATGGCCTCGCCACGCATCCTGCTCCGCACACTGTGTTCTGATTTGTCACTTTTTTAGGGTAGGATTATGTCTCTGAGTAAGCTGATTAGTGTTAGACTGATTGTTTTAAAATAACTCGAGCGGCATCTGAATTTATTTACATACATGATATTGCCTTCTATAAACACAGCTGTATGCAGAAAGAAAATTCAACGGTATTTTAGGAAGTTAAGCCAACAGTTTAGCTGTAATAACGGCAGCCTTCTAGTTCTGGTTTCTCTTTATTTTTTTTCTTTCTGGATTAAGTTTTTCCATGAGGGTTGGGCCAAGCACTCCTGCCCAGAGGGGTCTGAAGTCTATGAGGGGTTTGAAGTTCTGGGGAAGATGTGGCCGGCTGGCGGAAAGTGTCTTCAGAGGTGGCTCTGCAGAGGAAAGTGAGCTGATACGCAGTCCTGGCGTGGATTTCACACGGCCATGCTCACTTCTGTGCCAGCATGGAAACTGTTCGCAGCATTCGGACTGTTTCCAACTTCTGCCTGCATAGAGAAGGGCTTTTTTGACTTTGCAGATTCCATGCACATTTATTGAGCATCACTGTGCGGGGACAGACTCTTTGTTGGCTCTGGAGATAAAGTAATTAACAAGTAAGATACAGACCTGCCCCATGAAAGTCAAGGTCTACTGACAAGAGTTAGGCCATCAGGAAGAAGGCATGAAAGCCACTTTATAACTGAGAATATGGCGAGTGCTACCAAGTACAGGGGCACATAAGGGGATGAATACATTCAGCCTGGATGTGGGCAAGGGAGGGAGAGCTAGTGGTATGGGGGAAATTCCTTTGAAGAAATGGCATGTAAACTGAGAACTAAAGGGTGAATATGAATTGGCGAACCGGAAAAGGTGTCCCCTGGAAGGGAAAGGAGTTTGCAGGGTAGGAATGAGCAGAGCTGGGTCCATGTGGCTGTAGAAGAGAGAGTGTGATGAGACTGAAGATGAAGTCAGAAGCCAGAGAAAAGAGGCTCCAGCAGGCTGTGGATTTCCACTTCACCCTCCAAACCACGGGGATCCAGAGATGGTTCCAGCCATGGAGTGGCATGTCAGATTTGTGTTTCAAAATGATCATGCGTGCCCAGCCAGCGTGGCTCAGTGGATGAGCGTCAACCTATGAATCAGGAGGTCATGGTTCAATTCCTGGTCAGGGCACAAGCTTGGTTGCAGGCTTGATCCCTAGTATGGAGCATGCAAGAGGCAGCCAATCAATGATTCTCTCTCATTGATGTTTCTCTCTCTCGCTCCTTCTTCTTTCCTCTCTGAAATCAATAAAAATATATATATATTAAAAAATCACTTGGGCTGCCAGGGGAGAATGGATTTGTAGGGAAGCCAACAATGGCCCTGGCCTATGAGTCAATTGGCTACTGCAGGAAAATAGGCGAGAGAGGAGGGTGATTAAGGAAGATGGGAATCCATCGTCAGATTGAAATGGAAGTCAGGAATTTCATCAAGGGGGTTCATGTTTGAGGAAAGGGAAATGTTAAGTCCAGTTACCTTTTTCTTTTCTGTTGCCTGGGCAACAGTATGGATGGTGGTGCTGTTTAAAGAGATAGAGAAGATAGGAGACCCGTTTTAGGGGTGGGTCAAGGAAATGAGGAGCTCTCTTGAACTACATAAAATTGAAGATGATTACGGACTTCTAATGAAGTCAGTGAGGAGACAGAAGATGCATGGGTCTGAAGGTCCCGGGAAGGAAGTGGGCTGGACAGTTTGGTTGGAGATGATGAAGATATTCAGAATCACAGGAGTGGATGAGATGATCAAGGGGAGGAGTAGATGGAAAAGAGAGGTTTGTGAAGAAAAGAGCTGCTTGAAAGCATCCCTGGTCAGCTCAAGGCACTGCAGGCAGCTGGATGTTCTGTTTGGGGAGCAGGTCGCTGAAACAAGGTTAGGGTATCACAGGGTGGGACACAGAAAGTAAGCTGTGCACACAAAACAGAGCCCCTGATTTCAGAAAGAGACTTTACATCACTTGCCCCCTAGGCGTCACAGTGCAGGACAACGTCAGGGTTCAGCCCACAAAGGATTTATGTCAGCGCTTTAATGCTGCCCATTTTGAAATCCAGGGCAGACAGGGGATTTATAAGGCACTGTTGCTTGATCACTTTTTCGTGGAATTCTGACTGTAACACATTATTCCTTTGATAATATAAGCTCTTGTTATATTTTAATTTGTTGCCAAAAAGTCTTCTGGGTAAAGTGGAAACTTTCTCTAGTGCCCAAGAAAAAGGAAAGAAAAACAAGAAGGAAAAAAGTTGGTGGGAAGATCATTTTCCTCTAAAAATTCTTCCATGGGAAAGTTATCTTGTTGGAATTGCTGACATATTCCAAGAGGCAACTGGGTGGAAGCAGGAATGGGTCCTATCCCAATTCTGTCACTCACTAGCTTTGTTACCTGGAGCAAGTCACTTAACCTCTCTGTGCCTCAGATGCCTCATCTATAAGATAGAGAAAATGATAGTACCATCACATAGGTTGATATAAAGATGATTTCATTAGAAATTCTAACACATACAAATACTTCCTAAGTTATTAGTTAGTAACATTTTCATTTAGGCAATAGGAGTCTCCAACAGAGAGAGAAACCTCAATTTCTTATGTAATCAATTACTGATTAATTCTGTGGCTCAGGCAATTATGGTAAACAGCTTAAATTTCCAATAACTAGGCAATGATTAAAATTTCAGCCCATAAATGTGGTGAAATATTAAGTAGTCAAAGTTATCTTATGTATGTGTGAGTGACTATGTATCACTCAAATGTACATTTTTGTATGCAAAATATGCTATTTTGCTAGAAAATTCAGAATTGGGCATGGGATAGAGACATTCATTTGCATTGTACATTTTCTGTAATGATTGAATGCTATTGGATATAGGATTTTTAAATATATTTTTGTGTCAAAGACAACTAATACTTTTAGATCAGCATTATTGATATAAAACTTACAGTTCACTAATTTTGAAAATAAAGTGATAAGTTTTGGTAAATGTATCTGGTTATGTAATTATTTCTATAATCAACATATAGGACAATTCCATGATGCCCCTTCAACCACTTCCCTCCTTCCATCCCAGCCCCAGAAATCCTCTGATTTACTTTCAATAACTTTATTTTTGCTGCATCTAGAATTTTATATAAATGGAATCATACTGTATATAGTCTTTGAACTTTATGGCCTTCATTTAGTGTAATGCTTTGGAGATTTAACCATATTATTGAAGACATCAGTAATTTGTTCTTTTTCATTGCTGAGCAATATTCCATTGCATGGGTATATCACAATCTATTCAGCAGTAGACAGTCATTTGAGTTGTTTCTAATTATGGGCTATCAACTCTAATAAAAGAGTAATATGGAAATTAACTGTCTCTCCGAGGTGCCTAACTCATGCCCACCAGCCAATCAGAGTGGCTGTATGCAAATTAACCCAGCCAAAATGGAGGCTGGCAGCCACAGAGCGAGCAGCAGCGGTGTGGCATGGGCAGCAGCGGGGCAGGCGGTGGCGGGGGCCGGGGCGGGCGGCAGCAGGGGAGGCCTGTCGGGGTACAGCATGAACCTGTGCAACCTGGACAAGGTCCCTGAGACCCTGGAGTTCTTTGAGCTGCTGGGGACAGACTACGGGGCTGGCTCCAAGGCGGACATCTTGCTCGTCGTGGAGCCTCTGGATGGGTCCCATCCATGGCCCTGCAGGAGTCCCAAGCTGGAGCTCGGGCTCTTTGAGCTGCCAGTGGCGATGGGGGAAAACCTACTGTACCTCGAGCCCTGGAGCGCCCCGGGCTGTCCTGCGACCAAAAAGTTGTCCCTGGCTGTGAGAGGGCACAGGCCGGGCTGAGGGACCCCCGCCAGTGCACAAATTTTTGCGCACCGGGCCCCTAGTGTTAAATAAAGCTCTTATGATCATTACAGTCTGGTCTATATAAACATAAGTTTTCATTTAATGTTGGTAGATGTCTAGGAATGGATTCCTGGTTTGTATGGAAAGCATGTATTTAACTTTATAAAAGCTACCAAATGGTTTTCCAAAGTAGCTGTAGTATTTCACATTTCCACCAGCACTGTGTGAGGGCTCCAGTTAGCCCACATTCCCACTTATACTTGGAATTATTGCACTTTCAAATTTCAGCCATTCTACTGAATGTATAGTTGTATCTCTTACAATTTTAACTTGCATTTCCTTAGTTACAAATGATGTTGATTATATTTTCTGGTGCATGTTTGTCATTTGCATCTCTCCTCTTTGGGGAAGTGTCTTTCAAATATTTTGCCAATTTTTAAATTAAGTTGTCTTCTTCTTGTTAAGTTGCAAGACTTTCATTTTGATATTCTGGTTATAATTCTTTTATCAGACATTTGTTTTATAAATGTTTTATCCCAATCTTAGTGGGGTTTTTTTCTTCTTTAAATAGCAAATGTTTTAACTTTGTTAAAGTCGAATGTTTTATTACTTTGCCTTTACACCTCATGATTTTGGTGTTCTTAACTATAAATTCAATTTCTTTAATAGGTTTAGGGCTATACTGGTTATCTATTTCTTTATGAAGGAACTTTGGTTGTTTGTGTCTTTCAAGCGATTTGCCAATTTTATTTGTTATTGTAGCTATTGAAATGAAATTACACATAATATTCCCTTGTTTTTCTTATAATATCTGCAAGATCTATTGTGATCTTTTTATAAAATAATAACATTTATTTCTCTTTTTAAAAAATATATATCTTTATTGATTTCAGAGAGGAAGGGAGAAGAAGAGAGAGAGATAGAAACATCAGTGATGAGAGAGAATCATTAATCAGCTGCCTTCTGCATGCCCCACACTGGGGATTGAGCCTGCAACCCAGGCATGTGCCCTGACTGGGAATCATATAATGACCTCCTGGTTCATAGGTGGATGTTCAACCTCTGAGCTACACCGATTGGGCTCTTTAAAAAAAAATATTTGCTGTTACTAATTTGGATCTTATCTCTCCCACTCTCTAGTGTGCATGTGCTCATGTGTGTGTTTTCAGTATGGTTAAAGGTTTGCTACTTGTATAGATGTTTTCTAAGAACCTACTTCTTGTTTTATTGATTTTCTTTGTTGTTCTTAAATGATGATTGCTGTTATCTTTATTATTTTCTTGCTTCGTCTTCCTTTGTTTTAATTTGCCTTTCTGCTCATATATTAAGGTAGATCAGCTAAGATAACTGATTTGAGACCTTTCTATTTTATAATATAACTAGGGACCCAGTGCACAAATATTTGTGCTCTTAGGGGGGTCCCTCAGCCCAGCCTGTGCTCTCTTGCAGTTTGGGACCCCTTGGGGAATGTCCACCTGCTGGCGTGCCTGGCCAGCCTGGGTGAGGGGCTGAGGGCCCTTTTCAGGCTGCCCACAACTCCCATTGACCCAACGTCCCAGCAAGGCTGGCTGGAATCAGGTTTCTGGGGTTTATTTATCTTCTATAATTGAAACTTTGTTGCCTCGAGCCAAGGCCTACTCAGGCAACGAAGCCTCCTGTTTGCTTTAGTTCTGTGGCTTCTATAATTTTAACATTGCTGCCTTGAGGAGAGGCCCAGCTGGCCTCGGCAGACAGTTGCAATGGAAGCTTCCTGTTTACTCTAGCTCTGTGGCTGCTGGCCACCATCTTGGCTGAGTTAATTTGCATACAGCCACTTTGATTGGCTGGCGGGTGTGGCTTAGGAGTCTTGGAGTGGCAGTTAATTTGCATATTACTCTTTTATTAGATTAGATTTTTCCTCTAGCGCTGTTGAGGCTGCATCTCACAGATTTTAATATCTTGTATATTCATTTCAAAATATTATATAATTTCTCTTATTTCTTTTTTGGTCAATAAATTATTTAATTGTCTTCAGTTTAATTTTCAAATGTCTGCAGATTTTCCACATATTCTTCTGTTGTTACTAGTTTAATTCCACTGTAGTCAAAGAACATATTATATATGATTACAACTGTGTTAAATTTATTGAATTCTGTTTTGTGGCAAGAAGATAATTTATCTCTGTGAATATTTCACGTGCACTGAAAAAACATGCGTGTTATTCTGTTAAAGGGTGGAGTGTTCTATAGGTATCAAGTAGGTCAAATTGGTTGATAGTGTTGCTTGAATCTTCTACATTCTTACTGATTTTCTACCCACTCATTCTGTGTTCTACTGAAAGAGGAGTCTTGATATCTCCAAATATAATTGTGGATTTGTCATTCTTCATTTCAATTTTGTATCATGTAATTTGAAGCTCTCTTTTAGGTATACATCCATTTAGGATTGTTATGTTTTCTCAATCAATTGACTCCTTGACCATATGAAATATCCTTCTTTTTCCTTGGTAATATTCCTTGTTCTGAAGTCTACTTTTTCTGATTTTATATAGTGATTCTTCATTATTCTTTTGATTTATGTTTGATTGGTATATCTTTTGCCAACTTTTAAACATATCTGTGGTTTTATGTTTAGAGTGGGTTTCTTATAGAAGCATATAATTGAGTGTGATGTTAATTGCTATGGTACCAGCTGTTCAGTCAAATAGGTCTAGATGTTGTTGTGAAGGTAATTTTCAGATGAGACTAAAATTTGCATCCAATCAGTTGAAGGTTTTAAAAGACTTAGGTCCCTCTAAGAAAATATCAATTCTGCCTCTAGGTTTCTTTCAAACTCAGAATTGGAACATCATTTCTTCTCTGTGTCCATAGCCTGTATGCCTGCCCTTTAAATTTTGGATTTGTCAGCCCTCACAATCACATGAGCCAATTACTTAAAGTTAATCTCTCTATACACACATTCTGTTGGCTCTGTTTCTCTGAAGAACTTGCCTAACATACTGGATCTTGCTTTTTAATATAGGACACACTGATTTTTAACTGAATATTTTAGACCATTTACATTTAATGTAATTATTGATATAGTTGGGTTTAATCTATCATCTTTCTATTTTTTTTCTATTTAATTCTTCTGTTCTTTCTTCCTTTCTTTCTTCTTGCTCTGCCTGGAGTCAGTTGTTAAAGTGAGGAGATAAATATTTCTATTTTGTTTCACATTAATCAGAAATAGAAATCTGGAGTTATTACTTATTCCAGTGTTTTTCTAGCAACTAATATTTTTAATCAGAAATTGTGAAGGTTTTGCAAAAATACAGGAATGTATATATATTTTAATAGTGAAAAACAAGACATACAAGTGCATGAGCACATTATTATTATGCCAGCTGAACAAAAAACATGGTATAAAAATATATTATGGGTCCTAATTGTGTTTGTCTTTAGATGCCAGGACTATACATATATTTTTCATCCTTTGTAGCTTAAAATTTTTTCTAATATTTTATAATGAAAATTTAGAAATTGCTTTTATGTTGTAAAAGTAAACTTTGTTTGAAATGATTAAGTGCGGAGGAAATAATTATAAAATAGAAAAGTCTCATCTACAAAAGAATTATATGTACATGAGTTAATATGCATATGCACATTACCTTTTCATGTACTCAACCCTGTCCTTGACAGTTTTTCCTCACATTTATTTCCAAAATATCATAAACATAGATTAAATAAAATAATAAAGTTATCAAGGTGGAGGTAAAAGAACAAGAAGTAGGAAATAAAATGAGTGGCAAGTATATGGGTTGAATAGAAAATAGGGAGAAGGTCATGAAAAGGAAGCAAGGTAATTTTAGCAGAAGAACTAGACGAAGGGAAGCCTTGGGCATTGAACAAAACTTATTTGTGAGCTTACTGGCAGCCAAAACAAAGAGGGAAATAGTGGTACTCAGCTCTCAGAGATAAGCCAGAAGTTATTTCATCTAGAGGAACCTTTTTCAATTTTATTTTGTCCAGTTCTCACTTCTAAAAGAATGTTTATCAAAGAAACATTCGCCAGATAGAAATGTTGTGCTCAGCTTTTTGAGGACAAAAGACAATTCCAGGCATCGACGCTTTAAAGGGAGACAAGATACATAAACCTGGAATAGTTTCAGACTAAAACAAGACAGTGTTTGATTGATCTGGAAGTCAAAAGCCTGCAAGATTCCAGTTAAAGGTTGATCTTTGGTTCTTAATGGATGGGTGAGTGTGGCTAGGCACGGTGGAGGAAAAAGCATGGTAAGGGAAATGTACGACACAGAGTAGGGCAAAGAAGGAGATGAGGGCATTGCACATGGACTGGGACTTTAGGGTGGTGGGTGTGACTATGTGGGAGCACAAGGTTATATGGAAGTAAACACACCACTGCTTAGATAGGAGATTATTCCATTCAGGGCGCACCGTAGTTCTGAAAGCCGTGGTGGAGAAAGCATTGACCGTAGACACACAGCTCTCAGTTCTTAAATTGTCACATCTTGGCTAAACTAATAGACTTAAAGAAAAGGAATTCAATGTCCACCACATTGAGGTTTTAATAGGGCTGAATAAAGTTTAATATTTTAATAGAAATTATGTGCCAGACTCTGCCCTATGTACTAAAGCATTTTGTTCCATTTTAAAGACAATGCAAAACCTCACATACGGGAGGTGATACTTTTAAGTCCAAACACAGTCTTCATAATTTGTGTAACATATTGAGGTAATAAGGCCTTTTAGGCCAGCTGAGCTAAGACTCCGAATTTCTAATGGAAAGTTCCCTGACCCAGAGACCGCAGTTTAACAAAGAGGAGTTGGGATTTGTTGAAAGGGCGAGGAAGACCACAGGATGGATGAAGTTTCTGTTCTGGCTTTTATACGAAGCTGAGTTTGAGAGCCTATGAATGGAGGATGGAGGGCCTGAAATATACATGTTGCTGGTGAGTGTATGTGTGTGTTGTTGTTACTGCTTTTGGGAAGAAGCAAGCTGCTCTGGGATGGAATAATAGAAACCAGGAGTTCCTTTCAAGAGCAATGATCACCTTTGGCCCTTGTATCAGCCAGAATCTAGTCAGGAGCACACAAACCACACTAAGTGTTTTAGCTAAAGAATTCAGTGAAAGGACTTGATTACACAGGCATTGGAAGATGTAAAAGGCAAACACAGGCACACTGAGGTCACACAGCTATAAGAGTAGGGCCATAGCTAGGGCCTGGGGACAGAGCCTAGATAGAGGGATTTCAGAATCCAGGAGCTCAGCGGAGAAGCGTGGTGGGTCAGGGGCTTCTGAGGAGCAGTTGACTCCCTCTGCAGAGGGCCCCTGGAGCTGAGACTCAGAAGCCTGGGAAATCAATGTGCTTGTTGGTGTTCATACCCCCAAAGGGGCACAAGAAGACTGCTTCTGGGAGTTCTCCAAGGACTGGAGACTGGAGTCAATGGCAGGGATTAAGTACTATTGCCAAGGGCACGTGAGCCTGAGAGGAACAGCAAGCCAAGAGAAGGGAGCAAATCCCATCTCCCTCCATCGCCTTGCCTCTTGCGCCCACTATTGGCAGATCCCAGTGGGGAACCAGCCGCAGGTAGGCAGCACCCCAGCCCAGCCTCACAACGGGGAGTGAGAAGGAGCCCTGTGAATGGGACACACACGCTTCATAACCAGATCTTTCCTGAGCTCTAACAACGGCTAGCGCAGGGTGGGGTGCTTCCTGGCCACTCGAAAATGACCATCATGGGCCTTGCTGGGGATGTGCCCGCAACCAAGGTACATGCCCTTGACCGGAACCGAACCTGGGACCTTTCAGTCCGCAGGCCGATGCTCTATCCACGGAGCCAAACGGGTCAGGGCTGAAGGCTTTTCTTTTAGACTCTTGTGTTCTTCAGAAGATTATACCTTGATTTATTAAGATAAATCACAGACAACCTTTGGAATAGAGATTCACATTTAAAAAATACTCGTAACCACTCTGGACTATATTGCTGTTATTGCTGTTGTTGTTTTTAAGGAATGAAATGAGCTTGTGGAAAATAATAAAGCAATACTTAATTTATCACACATTAAGGCAGATGCGCTGAGATGAAAACATTCTCATTTCTTACTTGATTTTATCCTTTCAGTAGCCTCTCTCCTTACAACAGAGGTGAGCATTATTTCTGATTTACAAGTGGAGTATTTGAAGCCCAGAGAATTTGAGTAACTTTCAAAGGGTCACAAAGCAAGAAGCTGGGAGAGGCACCAGATAAGCAGAGTTAGTGATTCCTAACTCCTAACACTGTTCCTTTTCACTAACTGAAAACTCTCTCTATACCCTCTTTGCTCATACTAAGCTGATATAAATGCCAATCAATAAATTTAACTTAAATAAAAGAAATTAAATCTTCCCCCAAATGTGTAAGTTCCTTGAGGTCAGCATTCTGGACACAGGCAACCAGCACAGCACCTGGATAAATAAATATATATATATATATATATATATATATATATATATATATATATATACACTCAGTGAATATTCATTGAAAAAACAATGAATATTCACTTCCTCTAGCCTTCTTTGAGTATTGTAGGAAAGTGGATTCAGATATATAATTGATACCCAAGTAGTTAAGAATTATGGGTAATGCATGTGTATGTCTAAACCATATTTTACCACTACACAAAGCAAAGCAAATGCCTGTGAGGGCAGAGCAGAGCACATGCCACGGACATGCCGTCTTCCCTTCTTCTGAGGGACTACATGGAATCTTCAAATGAGACAAATGTGAATACATATCTGATCATTGAATTAACTATCCCATTAAACTATGGCCGCTTCTCCCCCCCCCCCCCCCCCCCCCCCCCCCCCCCCCCCCCCCATCCCCCAGCCAAGCCCAGCCTATCATTAGCCACTATCTGGAATCGACAGTAGAGTAATTTGAACTCTGGTTCCCAAGGGCCTATTCTTTTACTTCCTGCTGTAGGAATACGGTGTGTATTGATTAGATATCAGACTGTAATGGGCTTCCAATCTCTCAGCCTTAAGATATATGATGGAGATGACAGGAAACAGATACCCTGTTACTACTTGTAAATAGTCTGGTTGAACAAAATGGTTGGTAACCTCTTCGGTGCCAGACACTTACCATCAGGAAGAAGAGACGTTGTCACTCTTTCCAATAGGATTTCTTGCAAAGGGAAGGCATGGGATTTCCTGTGGGGCCAGAGCCACAGCCCCAGGCTGCCATCAGCTCTGGAAACTGCAAAGAGGGCCTGGCTCCAGAGCTAACCCTTGGGGAGTTCAGATTGCTCAGGTCGCCGCCCTGTGCGAGTGCCAGAAGGAAAGAGGGCTTGGAGGCCGAGCAGAAGCAAGACCTGAAGCCTGTCATTCCTGGAGCCGCGGTTTCCACATCTGTGAGATGGAGGAAATACTCCCATTCATAGCACAATTGCAAATATTGAGTAAAACAGTGCATTCAGAGCAGCTAAGACAGAGCCTAGTGCCTGGCTGATTTCCTTTCTTTCCCCCATCCCAGCCCTACCCCTGAAATAAAAGATTTCCTGGGATTCTGACAGTGCAAGTTCAGACCCCAAAGAGCACGCAATGGTGGCATTTGCAGGCAAATGACTGAATGACTGAGGGTCCCAAGCTGAGCTGGACTTCCTGGGGCCCCGGAGTAAAGGCCGGGTCTGCAGTGCTGAAGGCAGCCCGGCCAGGCTCAGAGAGCTCCCTGCTGGAAGTTGACCTGGGCTTGCTGCGTGGGTTTTGCACACTTCCTGTACTTGGGCTTGTGATGTTGGATGAGCAGGGCCCTCACTCACAGTCTGATAACTGCAAAGGCAGATCCAGAGTTGACCAGTGACATTCTCCTTCCCTGTGGCCATGCAGACGCCAAGAAAAAGCTCAGCTTCATCCTCCCTGATATGGGCTTGGTTTTGCATGGCTGGGGGTGTCTTCTCTTGGATCATGAGCTTCCTTCCCTTTTCTTATCAGGAAGGATGACTAAAAAGCACGTTCAGAAAGGATTTCGAAGGATGACCGAACTTTTAAGGAGGACTGCAGTGGGAGTTTATACGTTTTTAATTGCAACCGGCCTGAAGCTCGTTCTCATTTATTAGCAGCAATATCAGCCACTTATCTGCCACTTCTCCAATCTTTGCCCCGCAAACAGACGTGACCCCTGGTCAAGTAAGATAAATGGAGAATAAATATGGCTACCTGCTGGTAACTGATGGGAAGAGAAGGGAACCAAACACCAGGAGATCAAGTTAATCCTGGATTCTTTCCCAACCTTTCCACAGCCACCGCTTCTGGTGGTGAAAACACAATCAAGCGGCCCCAACCTCCTCCTTTGCTAGCATTTCCCCATTTCTCCTTCCGTCCCTGCCCCCATTAGAGTAAAGAGATCAATAAAACCAGCTCCGAGGGAGGAAGGAACCGCTCTCCACGCTGGTATCAAATGCCCTATCCCTGGAGCACGTGGAGATGGGCCAGTGTGGAGTGAGTGACTTCACTGCACATTCCCAAAGCACTGAATTCACAGTATTGGCTTCATCAGCATTGTCCCTTCCAGAAGTTACTCTTAATTAGCCCAGCAGAGGATTGGAGGAAAGAACTGTGCCTGTTGCCTTCAGTGCAGAGGGGTCTGGCCAAGAAAGAGACGCGTGTAATGACGTTCACCATTTGTCCAATGTTCCAGTCATGCCAGGCCCACGCTTAGTTCCGGAAGTTCCACATCTCCTTTTCATCCTTGCGAAAATTCTCCGAAGACCATCTGCTTCTTCCCATTCTACAGATGAGGATGTCTGAGGTCTGAAGAAGTCAGGAAGCGCCTCCCTGTTTGTACAGCTGATAACTTGGAAAGCGGATTGCATGCGGAGATCTCTTCCACCCTGCCCTCTCCCAGTTCCAAAAGGAGAAAGGAAGGCTTCCTCTGAATTCCCATCAGCAGAATAAAGGAGGAGGTGCAGAGAAGTAATCGAGTCCAGCCCGTCATGTTTCAGATGAGGAAACAAACTCAGAGAGGGAAGGCGACTTGCCCAAGGCCACACCGCAGAGCTATGACTACGTTCCCCAATTCTGCACTGTCAGCCCCACGCCCTTGGCAAAGATAAAACACACTTGTCTGCTCTCTCTGCGCCCCTTCCCTAGACACAAGCAGGAAATACACTACTCCTCAATGATATGGACCTGTAGGGGTCAGGAAAACGGGGAGACAGGAGTTTGACATAGTAAAAGTGAATTTCACAACTTATTTCATTTATTCCATAAGCTTTGTTGAGCGCCTAATATGTACAAATCACGGTTAAATTTGCCTATATGTATGTGTGTGTATTTTTTTTTTTTTTTTTAGTTTCAAGTAGCTCTACTAGCGACAAACAAGCTTATAAGTAAAATGAGGTAAATACAATTTAAAAAATAATAAAAACTGAAATATCTAAATTGGATGTTCTTACCTACGAGTAAAATGCTGAGTAATTTAGAAAGAAGGAAATAATGACACTATCATTTGCTAAGTACTTACTCTGGGCCAGGCATTCCATAGACATTACCTCATTTAATCCTCTTGACACTCTTGCAAGGTATTATTATCTCCATTTTACAGATGGAGAAACTAAAGAGTAACAAAATATCACTATAACCCACATGCCCAGACAGCAAAGAAAGAGCCAAGGTAATTGCAAAGCTGATAGTGCAGGTAAGGTACCTCCCCACTTGCAAGAGGATTGTTAGGGTCATGTAATAATGATAATGATTTTTTAAAAGTTATATATTGTGCATTTGCAGTGCATCAAGTACATTTCAGACATTATCCTATTTGGTCCTCACAACACACCCAGAAGCGCTATTTTAATCTCCATTTTACAGATGAGAAAACAAAAGTACAGAGAGGGTAGGTGACCTGTCCAGGGTCACACAGCTAGTACATGATAGCGCCAAGAACCAAATCCCATAAGTGCAGTTCCAGCTCCACACTCTTTACTATTATACTATATATATTTTTTCCAATAAGAAAAATACAATTCAGCCAGGATAACTGTGTTGTCCCTAAAATATGGTTTTATATGCCAGGTCAGAAAATAACAGAAGGATGTAGGGAGAAAAAAGCTAAACATCAGAGAATAGTGAAATCCACAATTCTAGACACATCAAACTATCACCGTGATTCCTGACTTCAGTTGATGAAAAGCAAGTCATGCCTGAGATGGTGCTTTCCCTGAGGAGTTTGGTAAATTTTTACCATTTGGCACATAGTGTATTATTTCCTTCCCTAAGACTTTAAAGCACTCAGAGAGCTTTATTCCGAAAGGCCTATTTGGTGCATGGCTGCGGTTAAGGGATGTTTGATTTTCCCTATGAAATTTCTTACCCAGCAAGGCCATTCCTGAGGGTAAAGGGGCATGTTCATTGTTCCCTGCAAAAAAAAGCGTGCTTGGCTTTTCCATGTGGTATATATTGGATGAGCAAAGCTTCTCCCACCAGATCTGGGAGGGTTTTCCACCGGCTGGGAAATGCTGGCTAGCTTTCTGAATCCTTCTGCCCAGATGGTTCCCGAGGGGCTTCCAGAATGCTCTCTGAATGCCCTGTCCCATTTCCCCCTTGATGCTTCAGGGCACAGAACTAGTTGGCTGTGGGAAGGGTGGGCCTCTTTCTTTGCCGCATTGTTTATCTGACTCATAAATAATTCTCCAGGTCACCCTGGGCCAATATGAGCATCTTCTCCTTGTAAGTGCCAACAATCAGCCCATAGAAATAGTATTACTATGCCATCAGAGAGGGTCATCCAGTAAGTAGAAAGTCACATAAGAAAAGTGACATTTCTTAAGTTTCTACCTGATGCCAGGCACTTTACATATTATCTCATGTAATCATCATAAAACCCCTGAGAAATTGCCATGACTGCCCCCATTTTATAGACAAGAAAACCGAGGCATCTCATATGCCAGAGGTTACAAAATGAGTTAAAAGTGAGTAATTCCAGCTAACATTTACTAGGTTATTGTTATATACCAGATACCATCTCTACTGTTTGACAAATATTAGTTCATTTCATTCCACAATAAACCTGAAGAGTAAGCATAATTGTTAACCCTATTTTATAGTCGAGGAACCTGAAGAGCTGAGATGTTCAGCACCTTTTCCAAAGTCGAACAGCTGGGAAGCATTTTGGAACCAGAGAGCATGATTTTGGAGCTTGCGCTCTTAAGACAGGCTGAACACATCTGTCCAATGAATCGAAGACTAAGGCTCTAGCCACCGTTTTAGAAATGTAAGTGGATGGGAATAGCTCAGAGCAATTGCCAGTCTTGGGATTTAGGGTCAGACAGTCTAAACTGGAAAATTGGTTCTGCTGCTTTCAGCAATATGATCTTAGGCAAGACACCTCTGGGCCTCATCACACCTTCCTTCCAGGCAAAGCAGCAAAGAACACATGAGAGAAAGTAGGAAAAGTAGCCCGTAATGGTATTTGAGGTCCACAAAAACCAAACAAAAACCTCACTTCTAAGGAGGAATCATCTCCAGAGGTGGGGGCACAGCTTGTCCATTTTAAATTTCTCACCGGAAGAGCTACTTTCATGTTAGAAAAATAAAGAAACGCACCTAAACCAAGACAAACACACAAATTATCCCTTAGCAACCATCTGCGAATTTACTTTCACTGCATTTTTTTCTTTCATTTGAAACATATTATTTACTTGATTTAAAAAGAAATGAAGACAGCATAGAAGTGTGTGACATAAGAGGGAAAGTTCCTGCCTCCCTTTGCAGGGGAGATGTGTAAGGAGTATGTAGTTATCGATCGCCTGTCTCCCTCAGGAACATACAATGGCCATGCTCTCCTGTCAGAGTGTGTGGGTCTGTCACATTCTTCCTAAGAGCCACAGCAATCCTATTATGTGGAGGGCCCATCACTTACTTTTCTTCGTTTCCCTATTGAGAGGCATGTAGCTTGTTTTCCTAGCATTAGTTATTACAGGTGCAAAAAACATTTCTATTGTATTTACACTAGAGGCTTAGTGCACGAAATTCATGCATGGGTAGGGTCCCTAGGCCTGGCCAGCGATCAGGGCCAATCTGTGGGGCAACCGGCTAGGCAATCAGGGGGGGCTCCACCTGGCACCTGCCTTGGCTGACCTGAGGTATGTGGGCTGGAGCTCCTGCATTGAGCATCTGCCCCCTGGTTGTCAGTGCACGTCATAGCAACTGGTCCTTCCACCATTCAGTTAATTTGCATATTGGGTTTTTATTATATAGGATGTATATTCTTGTACAGTTGCTTTTTTTAAGTTGATTTAAATGAAATAAAACACCAACTTTTAATTTGACTAATGGGAAGAACAGCGGAAGGATATTGATAGGTATGTAATGTCCACACATGGGGAAGGGGTAGGGAGTGTCTCCAGACCCTGAAGATCTCTCCCACCATTGAGACCCTGCACAGTCCCCCTCCGAGTTCCCCCAAGTCCTTCTTCTCCCTTATCCCTCCCTACTAGACCACCCTCCAACCCCTGCCTTTTATCTGGCTAGACCACCAAAGCCATATCCAGGTCATTCCTTCCATCTTTAGAATCAGCTATTTTTTTTTTTATTTCTCCAGAAAAAAATACTTTTTATTTTATGTAGTTATATAATACATAACATATTTATATTGCTTTTTGCACTTTAATTTATTTTTTAGCTTACAGTTGACATGCAATATTGTGTTAGTTTAGGTGTGGGATCCAGTGATTAGACTTTATATAACTTACTAAACGATTACCCTGAGAATCTCATACCTATCTGACACCATACCTAGTTATTACAATATTATTGACTATATTCCCTGTGCTGTATGTTACATTCCTGTGACTATTCTGCAACTACCCATCTGTTCTTCTTAATTCCTTCACCTTTTTCACACACACCCATCCCCTCTCCCACTGGGCAGCCATCAAAATGGTCTGTATCCATGAGTCTGTTTCTTAGAACCAGCTGTTTTGCTTAGGTCTGACTTCTTATTCACAGCAAAAGCTGATTTAGGACAAAAAAAAATATTTAAATGTGATTCATTGACTCCTTCTTTTGCTGTTGGGGTCTCAGCCAGGAGTCTGGTGGCTGCGTGATTCAGGGCAAGCATGAACCACATCACTTAGTGAGGTCAATCCAATCAGAGTGAAACTCCAGGCCGACCTATGCCCTCTGTCACCTCTGGCATTCCGAAGGGGTGCTCAGAAATGAATCTTTATCTCCTCCGGAGAACCAAACAGTAAAACCAGTTGCCTCGAGTGCCCCAAAGGTTTTTTGCTCTTCTTTCCCACCTCCCGCCCCCCATTTTAAGAAGAAGGACGGGAACATTTGTCTCCATCCGCCAGCCACCGATCATTAGGTGCCAAGCTCTGCTTTGGGTGAATTGCAGGTAGAGTGAATGTCTTAAATCAATTCCTGCTATTTTTGGTTTTAAGCCTGGACTTGTCAGGTTGCGCGTGACTCTCGGCATCAATAAGAAGTCTGGCTCCCTGCTCCCCGGAGCCTCCTGGCATTAACAGTGAGAATATATGTGGATCCGTAAAGCTTATTTATCTCTTTGGTTCCTTCCTCACTTCAGCAGCTGGCCTCGCGCTAGCTGGGAACTGACAATTCTTTTTGGAAAACTAAGCAAATCTTTCAAAACTGTTTTCAAGTCTTGTAACAGCACGTTTGTGCTGCTACAGCTAAAGAGCTGTCAGGCCTCCAGCGTGCACCTTGATTTCAGCTCAGCAAACGGAGCAAAATACCCATTTTGTGCATGAAATTGCCTGTGTTCTGCGTGGGAATCTATACTTCTCAGCACCCTGGGCACTTGGAGGGCTGCGCTGGGCTTTTCCTTGCTCTGGAAAATTGGGTCCCGAAGAATAGGCGCCTTCTTGCCTGATGCTGGAAAAGCCATCCCTGAGGAAACAGAATTCAAAGTGAGAGCCATGAATTCTCACTTACACTGTTTTTCCTCGAAAAAAAAAATATATATATATATATATTTTTTTTTTTTTTCCCCCCTCTCTCTCTTGAGAGAGCACACAGTTGGTGGGGGTGGTAAGCAAATATTCATGCTCGTCCAAGACTTTTGAAACTCTAAAGCGCTCAGAATCCTGACAGCGCGAACTTATTTCATGCAAACAAATAAACCGGCACCAAGAAGGACAGCCAAAGCAGCCCTTTATGTGCCATTGGGAATAGCATCGAGAGCCCTCAAAGCCTTTAATTTCACTCATTGGGATTAATGCTCAGGAAAGAAGCCTGCATCCACATGTCCAAGCACATACAAAGATAGTCGTAAAATATTATTGAAAAAGATGCAAAAAACGGAAAGGAAAGGTATCTGTTCAACGATAGGAAAATAAATTAGGTCAGTGGTAGCACATCAATTAGCTGAAACATCCGACAGCTGTTCACATGAGTGTACAAAAAGAATTTACTAAAATATTACGGCACTTCTTTTTTCAAGTAGGTTTATTGAAAGTATAACAAACACACTGCGACATGCATACATCATAAGCATATATTTCAATGACTTTTCACAAAATGAATGCACCCATCTAATGGGAGCCAGGATGGAAAAGGGCATCAGTTCCCGGCACCCAGGAGCCCTCCCCGTGCCCTTCGTCATTACTTCCCCCAAGGCCAACTGCTTCTAACCCTTTAGGTCAGTTTTACCTATTTTCAAGTGCGTCAAAAGGAGTCATATCTTGTATATTCTTTTGTCCTGGTTTCTTTCACTGGATATTTGCTTGTAAGATACATTCATGTGGTTGTGTTGAGTTGTAGTCTCCTCATCCCATTCCATTGTGTTAATGCAGTGGTTCTCAACTTTCTGGCCCTTTAAATACAGCTCCTCATGCTGTGACCCAACCATAAAATTTTCATTGCGACTTCATAACTGTAACGTTGCTACTGTTATGAAACGTAATGTAAATATCTGATATGCAGGATGGTCTTAGGCGACCCCTGTGAAAGGGTCGTTCGACTGCCAAAGGGGTCGCGACCCACAGGTTGAGAACCACTGTGTTAATATGATATATCCTTTCTACTATTGATGAGCTCTTGGGTTGCTTCCAGTTTTATCCATTATGTAGGGTGCTTCCATGATTGTTCTTTGGTGATACTATAGACACATTTCTGTTGAGTACATACCAAGAAGTAGAATAATAGCTGGGTCATTGGATAGGCATATATGAAGCTTTCGCAGGGGCCACCGAACAGTTTTCCCTATGATTATACTTTGATTTCTCCCAGCAGTGTATGAGAGCTTCAGTCGCTCCAAATAGTTCTCAGCTCAGTGTAGTGTATCAGAATTATTTTACAATTTAATTTGTGTTAATAAATATTTACACACACAAAAAAAAAAAGCTGGAAGGAAATACTTCAACATGCTAAATGTCAGTAGCTTTGTGTGGATGATGGAATTATGATCCTAATTTTTTTTCTATCATTCCTCCTTGACATTTTCTTATTCTCTGTAAGAAAAAGCATTTATTATTGTGATTCCTGTCTTGTTCATCAGATGATAGGTGAGGTGGGGACATTTAGGGCAGGGCTCTAAAATTAGACATGGTCCACCTTTCCATATGATGGTCACTTTCAAATGCTGGTGGACCTGAGATAAACTGCTGATTTCAATGCACGTCTCCATGGCCCATCAATCATTTCTCCATCTAACCGTTCACTCATCCACTCATTAATTTTTTCATGCATTCAGTAAACATTCATCAAATGCCTACTTTGTACCAGGCTTTTTGTTGCAAAGAAAGAACTCATTTAAATATTTGGGGGGCTATCATATCACAGTTTTACATTTAGGCATCAATAATTAGCCAAATTAGCCATATCAAAGATATACTGATAGAAATAATTATAGTACAAATAACAAACACTTTGAGTACTCACAACATACTATGCACCGAGCTAAGAGTTACATGTAGGTAATCATTTAAATGACAATCACCTTGTGAGCATATGCATTTTGTTTATACCTCCCTTGAACCAGTGTGGAAGCTGAAGCTTAGAGAGTTAGAAACCTTGCTCGAGATTACAAAGGTAGACTGGGATTCAAACCCAGATCTGTAGACTCCTGGTCCTGCTCCTCCAGTCACCAATCACACACCTCTTGGCTCCCTTCCCTCCTTCTCGGGAAGGACAAGTGGATCACAATGGCAAAAGGGAGTGAAATGGAAGACATTGAGCAGGAATCACAAGATAGGCATTGAGTTTGATCTTAAAGAATGAAAAGGGAGAGAGGTTTGGAAATGCGTGATAAGGTGGACTTTCATCCTATCAAAGGGATGATGTAATGCAAAATTTGAGTGCCCATCACAGGATCAACCAAGACACACGAAAGTCTGGAATTGGTCTTTCACCTTTCTATGTTGGGAAACTGCCTTTCTCCTTACTGCTCCCACTGGCTCTGTTCATACTCTGATTACCACACTTGTATCTGTTACAGCTGCACTATCCAACATGGTGGACATTAGCCACATGTGGCTATTTAAATTAATGAAAATGAAATGATTCAAATGCAGTGCCCCTGTTGCACTATCCACATTTCAAATGTTCAATAGCCGGATATGGCTACAGGATCCTACATATAGATATAAAACATTGCAGGATATTCTATTCAAAAGTGCTGCTCTGTTGTCTGTTTCCTATGTGTGGAAAAGCACACGGGGACAGGGACTGAGTTTGGAGCATGCCCCAATACCTTGTATGGAACCTGGTGAAGACAAAGTGCTCAATGGTTATTAAGTCACTGAGTTGGGACTTAACTGAAAGGAACCTTATATCCCATGCCTGCTTTCAACAGGAGGAAGTAAGTCTAAGGCTGACGCTGTGACTGCTGATAGATATAGATAGATACTTGGACATGGGACTCTCTAATCAGTGCACTTCCGGTTTTAATGTGCATGTGAGTTGCCTGCGGCTCTCCCTCCATAATGTTGCAGATCTAGATTCAGCAGATCTGGGATGAAGCATAAATTCTACATTTCTGAGAAGCTCCCAGGAAATGATGAAGATGTTGGTCTGTTGACCACACTTAAAAGTAGCAAGGCCATTAAGATCAGGGCAAAAGACAAAAAAAAATAAAATGCTGAAGGACAAATCTAGGAAGTCTGGCTATTGGTGTGGAGATTTTGCTTTGACATAGGTCCATTAATTCTTTTTTTATTTTTATTTTTTATTTTGAGACAATGACACATTTAAACCACTTAACTACCTATTACTTTTTTGACACTAAGATATCCCATTTATATTGCCTTTTAGAAGGTGAGAAAATCAATAATATGTTCATAAATCATATATTAAGAACCCCAACCCTCCCCCCACCCCTGGCCCTGCCGATACTTTCATCATAAACACAATGAAAAGTTAACAACAACAATAACAAAGACTAAAATTCAAGGCATAATCTATTACGATTCCATTTAGCAAGAGAAATCTTAAAACAAGTAGATCAACACTTTTGAAACATGAGTCCGAGAGGAAGCAAAAAGGCCAATGTGTTTTTAAGAAACTTCTGGAAGAGAAGTACATAAGCCACTTGCTCTTCCCAGGAAGAAAAATCTCTTTGCAAGTCTCTCCCTCCTGCAGGCATCTCCTTCAAAACCACATCTGACATGGGTCTAATTTCCTTGCTCAATAGCATCATCATTAAACATCCACATATCACAAGTAACATGTTTATCATTTTAACATTTCTTCCAAGATTGAGTTTGAATTATGGATTGGGAAAACATAGATTCTGTTGCTTGGGAGGGTGGGAGGAAATGGAGATCTACCAGTGTTCTAGAAAATGAAATTTTAATACCAATTGAAAGACATTACAAATACTCAGAGGCTTTAACTCTTGAAGACCAATTTCATGCCTGAGACAAATATGTGTAGTTAGATGGTGAACAGCTCTTCTTAATGCTAGAGAGAGCTGGAGAGAAACACAAAGAAATTCTTCACCAAAGGGACAGGCTCATGGGCTGGGAGATGGCCAGCAAACAGCAAATCCTTCCCTACGTCTCTCTGCAACTTCAGGGAATTCTAGAATGTACAATGTGGGTCAAAAGGATGTGGGATTGAACTATTGCCTCTTCCTAGCCATTTAACGTTGGCCAAGTTACTAAACATTTTCTGAGCCTCAGCCATCTGGGCTATAGTAATACCTTTTCTGGGTTATAGGAAATATTAAATTAAAATAGTGTCTATAAAGGGCCAGATACATGGTAACCACTTTTTAAATTGAGGTAGTAATATTTATAATTTGTGATTGGCCTTCATCCCAATATGGATAATCTGTGAGTGGTAGGACCGGGTATGAGAGTTTTCAAGGACAGAAAGAGTCTATGTGTCCACTAATCTGCATAGATGCTTTTCTATCTCCAAAGGCCTCTGTGAAACTGCATACAGATGCGGCTATCAAAGTAATCACTTTCAAGATAAGAGTGAGGGTGCAAAGAACGGAGGAGGGTGGTCATTCCTATACCAACAGGTTGAACATGGTAATCTACCACTTACATTTATTAATAGAATTAAAGTTGATTATATCCCAACATATACCAGGCATTTCAGTAAACACTTTTCATATGTTACGTCATTCAGTCTTCAGAGCAGCCCTGGAAGATCACTATGACCGTTATTTCTATTTAGTATAAGTTTTCCAGTTTTGACACTCTGGGCATTGGGGCCATGTAATTGTTTTGAGATGTCTGGTGTACTGTAGGAGGTCTGCTAGCAAACCTCACCTTGACCCATTAGATGTCAATAGCACCCCCACCCCAGCGTGACAGCTAGAAATGTCCCATGCATTGTCAGGTATCCCCTAGAGGACAAAATCACCCCCCAGTTGAGCCCCATTAGATGATGAAATAAGTAAAATGAAGGCTATTGACATATCAACATGATCCAGCAATCAGGTGTTGGAGCAGTGATCAGAAATCAGGTGGTGAGTTCCCTAAACCTCACTCTTATGTGCCAAAGCTATATTGTCTCCCAGGATCAGCCTGTAAGGTAAAGAAACTCTGTGTGTTCTTAGATTTTGTAGAAAAAAAAAATCTGCTGTGACAAATGAGCATAACAAGCCAATCAACCACCTGGCCACATCTGACAGTTCCAGGCATTTTCCCATGTGATTCTGACCATGCCTCCTATGCACAAATGACGTAGAACTATTCCTTAGGAACGCCCCCCTTGGCCAGGTCATGCCAGTCAGGAAAATTTTGACATTTGGCCCCAAACCATTCTCTCTTCCTTATTAACAAGACTTGGCAGTGGATGTCTTTTGGCTTAAAAAAAAAAAATTAAGTCTGTTTTCAAAGATGGAGACTTGCCTTTCACGGAAGATATTCAAATGACTATATCACAGGTTGCAAAGGCAAATTAAAGGAGAGTATTTTGATTATGTTCAAATATGTGGTCAGTGCCCCAAGGAGACAGATTTCATTTAAATGAATGACCTCGGAGTGATTTGTTACAAAGTAGTCCCTCTGGTTCCTAGAGTCCCAGCTCTGTAATTTAGCTACCACAGGTCGCTGAGAAAGACAATATTGCTTCAGTGTGCATCATTTTAATCACATGACTTGCTCTCATGTGCCTTAATGCCACAAAGTGCATTCGTGTTCATCTTAACTCACCTTTGAAACATCTCCTCGGAGGTATGTAGTATTGCTACACCGCTTTTACATATGTGGAAACCAAGGCTCAGGGAGGTTGCTGTCCATCAGTCAACACCTGGCAGAAATCAGGCTCCAGTTCAGGTTCTCTCGTTCTAACAGGGTGGATAAGTGACAGGGCCTGGTCAGGAGCGTTGGGAAAGGGGTGACTCTGGCTTTGGAAGCCAGCTCCACCTATTTCTCCTCCTGCCTGTGACCAGCATTACAGCTGGGCCTCCAGAAGACCCAGAGAAATGCCCTAGTTAGTACTAGTTAAGTGGTTGGTTGGGCAGCCACTCAGGCCTGATATGCCCGGTCTGTGTGAACTTAGCTGTCTGTCTGCAATGCCACCCACATAGCCCAGGGCAATGCAAACAAGTGTGTGTATGTGGGCATGTACAGAGTATATAAAAACAAGAATGCCAGCTCTCAAACTTTATCCAGGTCAGTGCATAATCAAAGGGATTGGCCCAGGCACAGTCCCCGGTGTCTAATTTCATCTAATTATATCTATAAGTCCCTAGCCGATTTGGCCCAGTGGATAGAGTGTAGGCCCTCGGACTGAAGGGTCCTGGGTTCTATTCTGGTCAAGGGCACATATCTCGGTTGCAGGCTCAATCTCCGGCCCTAGTCTGGTCATGTCTCTCTCACATTGATGTTTTTCTCTGTCTCTCCCCTTCCCTTCCACTCTCTCTAAAAATAAATGGAAAAATATCCTCGGGTGAGGATTAACCAAAAGAAAATTGTGTCTGTAAATACTGTCCCAAGTTACCGTTAGTGCCCACCTCCTCACCTATCCCTCATACATCTCCAAATGTCCACTCAATCTGTGCATCTAAGTATGACTTCGCACTGTTTGCAGCTCAAAGCTTATCTCCATCCTTTATGGCCACTAACTCTTCCCGTCCAGAGTATACAAGACTCTGCTCCTGGAACATCAAAAGAATGGAAAAGCCATGAAGTCAGAGACTGAGAATATTTTATTCTGATATGTCCCCAGCCCCGAGCTGAATCCTTGGCACATCGGAGGTGAGAGGAAGTAAAAAGCAGACTGAGCCAGAGTTAGGTTAGAATGCAAGACCTGCAACTCACTGACCATGTGACGATACATGAGCCACTTAAATTGCCTGTAGTAGGTAGAATAGTGATTCCTAAAGATGGCCACATCCTAATCTCCAGAACCTATGACTACGTGACTTTAATTGGCAGGAAGGGATTCAGGTTGCGGATAGAACTCAGGATACTAAACAGCTTTCCTTAGAGTGTTTATCTTGGATCATCAAGGTAGGCTGGAAGAATCACAAGGGACCTTAAAAATAGAAACAAGAGACAAGAAAAAGTGCTAAAGTGATGAGGTAGGAAACAAGACTAGACCCACTGTTGCAGGCTTTAAAGATGGAAGAAGCCACAAGTCAAAAACTGCAGGCAACCTCCAGAGGCTGGAACAATCAAGAAGGGAGGATACAGACCTTTCTTCACCTTGATTTTAGCCCAGTGATGCCCACATGGGACTTCCCATCCAGAAATGGAAGAATGAATCTATGCTATTTTAAACCACTGAGTTCATGGTGATTTACTATAGCAGCCTTAGGAAACTAATATACTTGTCTAAGCCTTGATTTCATCATCTTTAAAATGGGACCATAGCAGCAAATACTTTACAGTATTGATGCAAAGGATAAATGAAATAGACCATGAAAGAGCCTGCTTAACATGTGACGTTTTGGTGTTTATTAAATGTGCAGATACGTTTGTTGAGAATGAATGAATGAACAGAGGTGTTTGGGGTGAGTGTAGTAACCAGCCCTTCCTTAATTTCTCCACTGGATTTCCCTATTAACCAGTTGCTGGCATGTTTAGCCACCATTCTCTGTGCTATCATGCTGATTCTCCTTAGAAATGGATGGATTAGCATCTGACCCTCTCCCCCCAAATCTTTATGTCAAATAATAATAATAATAAACCATTAAACTCTAACACTTTGAGAACAGTGGATGGTGGTATCATAATATTTTATTGAAATGATGAAGCTGGCCTCAAGGTCCTTTGCTTTCACAATCTTCATTCTTGTCTGTGAGAAATAGTTCACCCTATAGAAACCTTTTCTTCACTGACATTTTGTGTGGCTATTTTTCCTCTTCCTTTTTTTTTTTTGCAGTTCCCCTGTCCCAGGCCATCAGACCTACATCTAACCTAACAACAGAACAGCCTGCTCTGTCTTCACTCCCCAGCATTTTCTAAATATTCACATTCCTCAGATGCCAGCTCCTTCCTTATTTTCTCAATTCTGTATTTGTTTATCCTCAAAAGCTCCTTTGTAGCTGCCCACTGGGATCTGGGAAAATGTGGAGGCCACCCTGTCCCCTTGGGCGGGCCAGGCCCACCACGAGCTCCATTTTCTATTCTCCACCTCTAGGGCACTTCCTGAGAACAGAACCCGCTGGGAGGTCCCCGTGGGCCAAGCAGCTGACCCAGCCTTTCAACGTAAACCCATCCCCTGAGGATCTGGGTGCTGGTGGGTGCAGCCTCCCTGCAGTTCTGGGGAGATTTGGAAACCCAAGGCTCTGGTTTTGTAAGTAGGAACTCTCCATCTCAGACAGATCTCAGAGCCCAGGGCATTTGCAAACCAGGTATCGCCCTAGCCGGTTTGGCTCAGTGGATAGAGCATCAGCCCATAGGCTGAAGGGTCTGGGTCTGATTCCAGTCAAGGGCACATACCTGGGTTTCAAGCTCAATCCCCAGCCCTGGTCAGTGTGCATGCGGGAGGCAACCAATCGATGTGTCTTTCTCACATCAATGTTTTTCTCTCTCTGTCTCTCCCCCTCCTTTCTACTCTCTTCAAAAATTAATGGAAAAGTATCCCCCATGAGGATTTAATACATACATACATGCATGCATGCATTCATACATACTACACGTATCAGATATTTTACAGGCCAGGGTGCCCTCACTGTAAACTATGCCCATGAAGGTGGCAGTCACCACTCACAGATTGCAATGTAATGAGAAAGCCACCTGACCGCCCTGCAGCCCACCTTGGCTTCTGCCCAGGGCCAGGGCCCCCTGTGGAAGAAAAGCTGGGAGAGAGTTGGAAGGAGCGGTTGTGGACCTGGTGTGCCTACTAACACCAGCTCCGGGGGAGGAGTAGGAAGGAATGGCATTTCATTGGTCATAAGAGGGAAGTCTTCTTTCCAGCATGGACCTCCGTAGAACTTAGGGTCCTGGAGTTGGATTCTAGAATCATTTCTTTTTGGTGGATGAATGAGTCATTTTCTCCCTTCACCTTCTTTAAACATCTCCCCATTGCCTTTAGAAAAAGCTCCAACCCCTCAGCAGAGCTCTCCGGAATCCTGCTTCCTGCTCCACCACCTCATTACACTCAATTGTCTTTGGGTTATCCCAAACTCTTACTGAATCGCACCAAACTTCACGTCTTCCAGACTTTGGTATCTTTGCAAAGAAACATTTTCTCTGCCTGTGATGTTATGTTCCCTTCCCCACCTGGGTAATTCTTTCTTTGTTGTTGTTAATCCTCACAGAGGATAGTTTTTCCATTGACTTTTAGAGAGAGTAGAAGGGAGGGAGGAAGGAAGACAGAGAGAAACATCTATGTGAGAGAGACACATTAATTGGTTGCCTCCCATACACACCCTGACTGGGCTGAGGAATGGAACCTGTGACCTTTCAGTGTGTGGGCCACTGCTAACCACTGAGAGCACTGGCCAGGGCCCCACTTGGGTAATTCTTAATCACCCTTCAAACCTCAACACAGCTGTCTTTTCTCCAGCTTCATTAGGGTCTGTCCTCAGTGATTGCTAGGTAAGGCATAGAAGGTCCTGGTAGTTCCATAAGATAACCAACCATCTTGCATATACTAACTCATTTACCCTTCACCGCCACTCCATGAAGCAATAATACTATAGACCCATTTTACAGATGAGGAAACTGAGTCCAGGATCTTAGGTAACTTCCCCAAAGCTGGTAAAAGGTAGAGCTAGGATTTGACCATATACAGTCCAGCTCTGGTATTAAAAGCATGGCCTCTGTACCAACTAAAATGGGCTTCCAATCCCACCTTGATCCTCACTAACTGTGTGACCTTGGATAGGTTATCTCACCTTCTCTGAACTTCAGTCGCTTTAACTAAAACATGGATTACAAAGAGAACCTACATTAAGAGGTAATAATGGTCATGGTCCCTAAGAACTGACAACTATAATGGTGTTCCTACTAATAATAACTAGCATGCCTTCCTCATAACCCTGGGGCCCGAATCCCCACGTGAAACAAATATTAAGAATTTAGTAACTAGGGAATGAATGACCACATCTAGTTAACATAGAACACTAGGCACTCATTTCTTGAGCACACAATATTTTTAAATCATTATTTTTACTTGGGGATTTAACATAGATACATTTCCACCAGGGGGTCTTATACTTTTTTTACCATATTGAGTGAAGGACAGCTGCACCCTCCAGGTTGATTTATACGAAACACTGAAGTCCGTTGCCCTACCCACCAGAGAGGAATAGCAGCACTTTAATCGTATCAGACAATTTATTGCAATTCCTTATTTTTGTTCTTTAAAACAGTGTTGGGGACGGTGGAAGAGTCAAATGGGGTAAAAGCCAAAGCGGTGCAATCATTTACCCTGCGATGGGAATCACTAACCACGGGGCCAGGGTCAATATTAGGGCAGGTTACTTATCAATGTGGGGTCATTAGTCTCTGCCCTTCCTAGTTCTGGGAGAGCGGCTTGGCCCCGAGCCAGCCCATGGGAGGGGAGCTGCAGTGTGGACTCTCACCGGGAAAAACAACATGCGAGGAGGTTTTATGCTCCTAGAGCTTAAAGGTCGGGCAGAACTTGTGGTTACAATGTCCAGAGCATTCCGGATGTACTGTCCACGGGGATGAGTGAAACCCAGCTTGCAGGAAGGAACGGGAGGCCGTGTGCTCAAATGACAGCAGGGACAGGACTTGGTTTTTCAGGAGGCTCTGGGATAGCACAAAGCACCGCATGGAGGGGCCAAACGTGGGCCAGTGGCATGAAAGAGGAATGTGGCCATTCCCATGGTGACTCTTCATGGAACATATACTAGGTCCTGGAGACTGCACTGGGTGATTTCAGAGGCAACATTATTTAACCCTCACAATGCTTTGGGGATGGGGGTGAGGGGGTTATTACCTCAATTATACAAGTAAGGAAGCTGGGAAGTTTGCGATTGCCCAAGCTGAGCCTATAGTAAGTAGCAGAGAAAGGATTTTTAACCTATGTGGCATGTCTCCAAACTCAGCCATCGATGGATCCGGGGAGTTGCTTACCCCAAACCCACCCTTCTCTTTTTCTTTGATCAGGAGCCCGTTTTCATCCAGAAAGCGAAGTGCCCTCTCAGAATGCTTGCTCTCCCAGAAGCCCTGGCAGCTGGGCAACCACCCTTTAGGTGTAAGAGAAATCCCACTGGAAGAGGGGTGCCCTTTAGGGGTGCCCTTTAGCATTCACTTTCCTGGGGAGAAAAGGAACAGGCTCATCTATCCGTTCTCCTGCCTCAAATGAGTTCTTAAGCCTAGAATAGCAGAAGCCTTTTTTTTTAATCTGCACCTTAAATTTTCCATTGATTTCTAGAGAGAGTAGAAGGGAAGAAGGAGAAGGGGAAAGGGAGATAGAGAGAAACATTGATATGAGAGAGACACATAGATTGGGTTACCTTTCTCATGCACCCCTACCAGGACTAGGGAACCTGCAACCGAGGTACATGCCCTTGACCGGGAATGGAACGCATGACCCTTCCATTTACAGACAGATGCTCTAACCACTGAGAGAACCATCCAGGGACAGAATCCTTTTTTATTTTACTTTATTTTTTTCAGTTTTGTATAATCTAATCTAATAAAAGAGTAAGATGCAAATTAACCCTCCATTACACCCACAAGCCATGCCCACAAGCCATGCCCACCAACCAATCAGGAACAAGTATGCAAATTAACTCAACTAAGATGGCAGCAGCCATGGAGCTGGAGTTGCCCAGGGCAATGGAGGAAGCCAGAGCCCTGTGGGCCCTGAGCTCTACTCAAGGCTACAAAGTTTCAATTATAGAAGATAAACCCCAGATACCTGCCGGGCTGGGACCTTAGGTTGCCAGGGGCAACCCAGACTTCAAGGGGACCAAGGCAACAAAGTTTCAATTATAGAAGATAAATAAACCCCAGAAACCTTCCAACCAGCCTCGCTGGGACCTTGGGTCAATGGGAGCTGTGAGCAGCCTGCAAACAGCCCTCAGCCCCTCACCCAGGCTAGCCAGGCACCCCAGTAGGGACCCAAACCCTGAAGGGGCTGTGGACAGCCTGAAAATGGCCCTCAGCCTCTCACCCAGGATGGCCAGGCATGCCAGCAGGTAGACGTCCCCCAAGGGGTCCCAGACTGTGAGAGGGCACAGGCCAGGCTGAGGGAGGCCCCTGAGTGCACAAATTTTTGTGCACTGGGCCCCTAGTTGACAAATAAAAATTACATATAGTTAAGATGTACAACATCTGGAATATATATATATATATATATATATATATATATATATGTGTGTGTGTATATTACACATTGTGAAATGCTTCCCACAGTCAAGCTAATTAACACATTTATCATCTCACATAGTTATGTGTGTGTGTGTGTTTGTGTGTGTGTGTGTGTGTGATGAGAATACTAGAGATCTACTCCTAGCAAATTTCAAGTGTACAATACCATATTATCAACAATAGTCACCATGCTGTGTGTTAGGTCCCCAGAACTTACTAATCTTATAACTGAACATTTGTACAATAAATGAATGGATAAAGATGCACAATGGAATAATATTTAATCATAATAAGAAGGAAATCCTGCCACTTGTGACAATATGGATGACCTGGAGGACATTGTGCTAAGTGAAATAAGTCAGACACAGCACACAAGACAAGTACCCTATGACCCCACTTACATGTGGAATCTGAAACATATAAAGGCAGAAGCCTTCTTATGCTCATGAAAGAAAGACAGAGAGCATACAGAGCCCCAGAACTGGGATCTCTGATTGGCAACATGCCTGCTACCCCGCCCCCCTTCTTCGGACTTCTCATTAGCAACACCAAGCCAACAAGGCAGAACCATCAGCTGTTGGCTTCATTAGTCGGGGCTCCCACTTCTTACAGCAGGTGCAGGAGGAGGTACCTGAGAGGCAACCCTGTCATTGCCTTTGGGGAAGAAATGAGATGAATGGAAACTGCAGAAAGGTATACCATCTAAGCACCTGGAACTTGGCCCTGGTAACAAGCAAGCTCCTCCAGATGCCTGTGCTTCCCAGTTGTTCTTCTCTGAGCTGGGGAACTGGTTCTGCTGGGAGGCTGAGCTGCTGGGAGGGTTTTAGCAGTCAGCTCTGACCCTCTAATTGCACTTATCATGTACTAATTAGCATTCAATAAGCAGCAACCCGGGCACCCATGCCTAAAACAATAAAGCGACCTCATCCCTACTTCAAAGATGAAGAAACTCAGATCAAGAAGTTAACAGCAGCCATAATAAAGGGCCCACAAGCCTAATCACAGTGAATGCCACAATTAGAACCCAGAGCTGCCCAAGCTGGAAACTGGTTGCCGCCCAGAAGGCTTGTAATTAGCCATCCCCATTCCACTGAGTCCCTCGCTAGTTGGAATAATTAACACAGCCACAGTTCCTTTCAACGGGAGCCAAGTCTTGGGGATCTTGATATACGCAGCCAGGCCCCAGCAATCTTCTCTGCCAGGTGTGAGTCCTTGGGATTGGCAAATTCTGCAAGGTGCAGGGTGAGGAGCACTGGCCTGGGCCCTGATGTGAGCCCCCTGCATAGCATAAGGCAGGAGTGATGAGGAACCAAAGCCGCCTTCTGTGGTCCCCACTGCATCGCTCACCATCTCACACAACCGCTCATGCTTGGGGACCTCCCTGTAGAGAACAGCTTTTTCTATCTGCATGTTTCAAATCTTCCCACTTTTGCCCTTACTGTTAACTCTGCACAGAAGGTCCTTCCTCCTCCATGGAACCTTCCCAGACTTTTATCTCTGTCCCATCAGCTTAAAATATCCTGTGAACTCTTCCTGAAATTGCTTATTATATGTTCCTGTTTTTCTAAACTATGCTGTCCTCCAGGTCGGGCCCCAGATGTTAGGACATAATGGTTTGCATATAGTTATGTCTTCCACAATATTCTCCTAAGATGAATTCAGTAAAATTTCTTGGATTAATTTGAAGAACTTCCCCGATATCAAATTAATTTTTTTACCATTTATTTTTATTTCCTTTCCCTTTATGGTTATACTAGGGGCCTGGTGCATGAAATTCGTGCACGGGGGGCGAGGGGGTGGGGGGTGGGAGGGATGATCCTTCAGCTCGACCTGCACCCTCTCCAATATGGAGTTCTTGTGGACTCTCACAATTCAGGACCTCTGGTTCTTAACCGCAAACCTGCCTGCCTGCCCTAACCACTCTGCCTGCCTGCCTGCCTGATCCCCCTAACTGCCCTCCCCTGCTGGCCTGGTCACCCCTATTAACTTTTCTTTTTAATCTTATCCCCTTCACGCACAATTGTATTTGACTTTCTTATTGGCTTCTTTCTCTCACATAATTTTTCTCCTTTATGTAACACTTTTCCTACTGACTCATCATTTATAATCTTTTCTTTCCTCCTTATTTCCTACTTCTGTTCCATCATCATTCTTCCCATTTTTCTACTACCCTCCTTCCCTTTCCACATTCCTCTGTTCCTTTATCTTTACCCCTGCCCACCCTCCCCTTTTCCTTCCTTCCCACCTTAATTTTTTTCTTCACTTCCTCTCTCTGAACTGTTTTGCTGCCTCCCCCATTCCTTCCTTCTTCCCATTCTCCTTTTAAGCTCTACCAGCTCCCCCTTTATAACTTTTCTTCCCTCCCTCTTTTTCTCTCATCCTACCTTTGCCATACATTCTTCTCTACTTACTTCCACTGTTTTAATACCTATCTATCTACCTATCTAATTATCCACTATCATTTATCTTTTTTTCTTTTCTGACTTCTACTTTTAAAATCTGTCCCCAGTACACAACTATACTTGGTTTTCATTATAGGCCCTACAGTTCACTCTTATATCCTCTTTAACTCTGCTGTCCACTGACTCTTTTATAAAGTTCTTCCCTCCATCCTGTTCCACCCCTCCCCCACCTGGTTACTTCCCCCCAAACTCTCTGGGGCTACTTCTCACTCCACCCCACCCCCTTCCCATCTCTCTGTCTCCTGGCTCCCCTGGGGGTTCACCCCAGCTCTGAAGGGAGATAGGGCCTCTCACAGGAAACCTCTGGCCCTGTGGCAGAGAAAATGGAGCCGGTGAGAGAGGGGGCCCAGGAGGGTGTGTGTGTGTGTGTGTGTGAGAGAGAGAGAGGGAGCAGTCCTCCTTCCCTCATTAAAGCTTCCATGGGGAGGGGACATTAACCCCTAGCTCACGGCTCAGCCCTAGCCAGGTGGCAGCTGCCCATGCAGCCCCGGCACTGCAGCTGCAAAGCAGGAGCACCTCTACCTCTTGACCATCCACCCCTCCATTCGGGGACCCACCAATGGCACAGCTTCTGTCTCCCCTGGACCACAGTGTGGGCTCGCTTCTCCCGCCCCCAGCTGTGGCCTGGATCCTGGGGCAGATGGAAGCTTAGCCGTCTGCCCTGCTGCACGGCAGTGTGGGCTCGCTTCCACCCGCCCATGCCTGCGGCCTGGATCCTGGGGCAGAGGTCTTCCGTCTGCCCTGCTGGACCGCTGTGCTCGGCTTCTCCCGTGGCTGCGGCCTCCGCCATCTTGGCTGGGCTAATTTGCATACAGTCGCTCTGATTGGCTGGTGGGCGTCGCTTAGGCACCTGAAGAAATGGTCAATTTCAATATTATGCTTTTATTAGAGTAGATATAAAGGGGGATTTGAATTTTTCCTCTCCTTTGTCCAATTTAAAAAGGCATCATGTGTCTTCTTCCTTAATTAAAATGTGGTTTCCTTTCCTGTGTGAGGAAGTCAGTGATTAATACATAACTGGATTTGTTAGACTTTTAGACACCATATTGTCTCATCATAATTTTCCCCAGATCAGCATCTATTTACCAAGTGTCTGCTCTGTGCAAATCGAGAAATGCTGGAGAAAAGAGAAAAGAAATTTCCAAAATTGGATCAGTTCTCCTGATGTTCATGATTTGGGCTGGGACAGAGCCTTCAGGTAACTGAAATAGTCCTTCCCTGATAGAGGCAGTTTGTCAGTTCCAGCTCGAGAGGGCTTCCCTGAGTCAGATCCCGAGTCCCAGTGAACAGCAAGAACGTGAGATGTCTGGGAGGCTGCATGGAAGCAGGTGATCTTGAGGGCAGGATAAAGTATGGCCCCTTGGGGTGGAATGTTAGAAACTACCCATTTATTAACCATCTACTCATCACTGGGGACAACTTCCACATGAGCCCTGCCTGTAGGAATCTTCCCATTTGGTTAGGGAAATAGGTCATTTAAACACATATACAGTTTGGCATATGGCAAAGGACAAGGGACATTACATTCAACCCGGGCAGTCCAGGTCATGCTTCCTGCAGGAAGTGATGTTGAAGTAAAGATCTGAAAGCTGAGTAGGAGTTCTCCAGGGAAGAGAAAGGAAGACAAAGGGATGCAGAATAATGTCCCACAAGAAGAGCAGTACCAGACTCAGAGGCCCTGAAAGAAGTTTCTTCCATGGAGAACGTGGTTTGTGAGCTGCAAGGTGGCAAGAGTCTGAAGCACCGATTCTCAAATGTCAACATGCATCAAAATCCCCTGGGGGCTGAGAGAAAATTCCGATTGCTCGGTCTGCCCCAGAGTTTGGGGTTCAGTGGGCCTGGGAAGGGACCTGAGAAGTTGCACTTCTGCCAGTTCCTGGGTGCTGCCAAAGCTGCTGGTCTGGGAAGCACACTGGAGGCAAGGGAGGGTGCCAGCACATGTGGGGCTCCCATAATGTTTAGCACAAACCTTGAACCTGTGAAGGGGGGGTCTACTATTATTCCAGTTTTATAGACAAGAAAGAGTTTAAAGACTCTGTGAGGCTGAATCTTTTACTCCAGATCCCCAAAATAGCAGATGTTGAAGCTGGTGTTACCTAAGTTCTTAGAATGGGGCATGGTCCTTCCCATCTACCTCTGTTTCTCAGGCCAGCCATGAGCTATAGAAGAGTGGCGTGCCATGTATGGAGACAATAGGCTGTCCTGCCACTGTTTCCTAAGTGACATTTTGGAGAGACCTAAGGGGGTGACACAGAGAGGGACAAGGCAGTGCAGGTGCCCCAGCCCTGCCCCATCTCCTTTGCCCTGGACCAGACTGAAGCGTGGGGAGGAGTTTCCCATGGCCAGCCAAAGGAATGGATCTTGCAGTCTGCCCATTCCATCTCAGATGCGGAAGATTGCTAAGGCAAATGTTGGAAGGGCCAATAACATGGTAAAAGCTGATCATTAGTAGTTATTTAATCTTTATTAAAGGTTCTACTAAAATTAATTTCCTTAATTAAGGAAAAATAAAGAACCACTTTGTTATATGTACCCACTTACTAATTTTGCATTTTCACATACTGAGTGCAAAGTTAAATGTGTATGCGAGATGACGACTTAGTTTTGGATGCCACATGAATATAAGATTTAACATGTGTGAGTTTGTGTGTATAGAAACGGACCAAAGAGTTAATAAGCAGTGTCTTTCTTATCTCATTTAATACTCACCATAATCTCACAAGAAAGATGCCACGTTACCTCCTATGTGTTGTGAGGATTACATCAGGTCACATATGGTACCTGACACCTAATATAGCTTCAATAAATAATATATACTAATAAAAGGGTATTATGTAATTAGTCCGGAAGACCTTCTGGGACACCTTCCAGATATCAGCGGGGCTGAGGAAGAGGCTGTTAGGGGTGATCAGGCTGGTAGGGGAGGGCAATGGGGGCAAGCAGCCCAGTAGGAGGTGTGGTAGTTGGGGGAAGCAGGCCAGCAGTGGGGGGCAGTTAGGGGCAAGAAGGCTGGCAAGGGGGTGTGCATTTGGGGGCAAGCAGGCTGGCACGCAGAGGCAGTGAGGGATGATCAGGCAGGCAGGCAAGTGAGTGATTAGGAGCCAGTGGTCCAGGATTGTGAGAGGGATGTCTGACTGTGATGGATCAGGCCTAAACCGGCAGTTGGACATCCCCTGAGGGGTCCCAGATTGGAGAGGGTGCAGGCTGGGTTGAGGGGACCTCCTCATGCAAGATTTTTGTGCACCAGGCCTCTAGTAACTTAATAATACAATTAGTACTTTGTAAGTGTTCTAACTCCCATTTCTCTCCCTACCACTTAGTGGCCAGGTTGCTTTATCACCTAAGCTTTAGGCCTTTCCTCTTTAAAATGAAAGAGTGGTTGGATAGACTATTTCAGAAGTTTCAAAACATTTCTGGTGTTGGCTGAAGAATCTTGTGTTGAAACAAAATTCTATGTGGGAGTGGATAAAAGTGGAGTTTTCTGGCTGTTTTGGCATAAAATCTCAGACTTTATGTAAAGCCTCCCACTGTCTTTATTTGAAGTCTCCAACTATCTCAGAGCTTTAGTTTCCTCTTCTGGAAAAGATGGGACTATTCAGAGAACTGGCCTCATGCGGCAGTGAGGAAATGACAGGGTGCATGTAAAACATTTAGCTCATAAAAAGTGCATGCGTGTGCCTTGACTGTATCCTGCCCCCTGACCTGTCCTGTCTGGGGAGGCCTAGCTCTCACCCACTGCTGTGGCCCCAGGTTTTCCTCTTGAGGAAAGGATCCTTGGAGCTGACTTGGAACCACTGGATATATGCTCCCCAATACCTCCATCTCCCTGGCCTGGAGCCAGGCTCACAATTGATCATCCAGCCCCTGGCAGACAGAGCACATGCTCAGAAGTACTCAAAGCTCTTGTCAGACAGAATGTAGGCTCAGCAAAGGCTATAAATCAATGGGCTTTTCAATATGCCTAATACATTCCCACCAAGATCCATCCCTCTCGTGTGAGTCTCAGTGATAGCAAGTTGTGGGTGCTTTAGGGGAGTGGGCTGGGGCAGAGGAGGTGGGAGCTCGGAGGGTTCTTGGAGCAAGCATTTTTAGAACCTGGGGTCTTTTTCCTGCCCTAGGAGCTCAATTTATTGAGCCGAGTCAAATTACTTTACATCCTGACAGAGCCCTTGCTGCCATTGATCAGCCCTGAAACTCTCACATTGCATCACCACATCAAGAAAGAGCATGTTCTCAGATACACGTGTGATCTGGGAATGACCCCTGGGCTTCATCTGGCCCACTTGGAGAGCGAGGCATTCTGGGAAATTGGCAATCGATGGGCAGGAGACACACCTGAGTGCCAAGGGTGGTTCCTACCTGGGCTGCTCTCAGTGCACGCCTGGATAAGTGAGCCAGACTCGAGTCTGTGTGCCAGGGGAAGATTCTTAGCGCTGAGTGCAGGGAAGGATGGGTGAAGCAGAGCTTGGTCATGCCTTTTTAACTTTAACATTGAGAATGCTAACTTCCCATCACCAGTTTGGATTTTGTAAACCTGGTGCAGACTCTGGCCATTCTTGGATGTGTATTGAACGCTGCAAATGATGTTCAATGATGGGGTGTGGTCTGTGCAGGGTGCATGTGTATATGTGTGTGTACCATTGTGCGTGTTTGTATATGTCCAAGTTAGCTGAGCATTTCTTTGAAAATAAAAACACTATGTCTAATCATTTTTTAAATCACTAGTCCCCCAAATGGAAACTTCTTCATGTTAAAAGTTCAGCAAATGTTTCCTAAAATTGGGTTGGGCTTTTACATTCATGTTTTAGAATAAAGGAAACACAAAATAATTACAAATGTTTAACATCCGGAAGACTATAAAATAAAAAGTTACCTGTTACCTCCTTCTCAGTGCTCAAATATTCCCTAAGGAAAATCTTTACTAGAGATTTCTCTAGTTCGTATCTTTCCTTATATTTTCTGTATGTACTCAAACTTATATAAGAGCTCATTTATGCGTTTTTAAATAGAGGGGCTCATACTACCTATGTCATTTCTCAATTTATTTTATTCACTTAATAATACTTGCATTGAAGTTGGATGGAATTTCTATCAGCTTCCAAGAGAAGAGAGAGGAAGTCGTCAGGAGCTTTCAGTGCCGTTGGAAATTGGGGGAAATGGTCATTGTTGATGCTGTGAAGGGAAAGCAGGCAATCAAAACCCAAACTGTGAAGCAAAACAGAGGAGAGACAGGCCAGAGAAGAGGTGATACCGGGTCTGAGAGAGGTGAGCATGAGATGAAGACTCTATGGTCAAGTGTGAGACCAGCAGGTGGAGGTTGATAAACAAAACAAAACAAAAAAACAATATAGTTTGGCAGCTGTTCTCCAAAGGCCTCCAGTGAGCCACACCTCCCATCCCTCACTTGTTTGTGTCCCTTTCACACTGGATCCGGGCTGCCCACGTTAGTGTAAAGCTACCGAGGCACCAAGGCAATGTTGGTTCCTGGCCCCGCTTTTACGGAGACAGGCAGCCTCTACTCTGTACTCTACTTGGGAGCTCTGGGCCACGATGCGAGAAGTCCAGCTAGTCAGCTGGAGAGACCACTTAGAGAAAGGCTGTGTGGAGAGGGCACAGGGAAAGGAATAGCCCTAAAATAGTACAGAGATGGAGACAGCCATCACAGGTCCCCATGTTCAGATGGTCCAGCCCCAGCCACCATTTTGGCTGTCATAGCTCGAGACACCCTCAGTGAAACCAGTGTAAGGACCACCCAGCTGAGGCCACCAGTCGAATGAGAAATGATAGGATGCTGTTATTTTAAGGCACCGCATTTTGGGGTAGTTTGTTGCGTAGCAACAGAGAACTAAGCACGCAGGTAATGGCTTGAGCATGTGTTCATTCCAGACCTGGGTACTTTCTCGGGAAGTAAGGGGATTTGTGGGTAAGGCCACACCAACCTAAGGCTCTTGTACATCTCCTGGGTCTTGAAACCGCTCACCTCCATGTTCAACATTATATGTTTGTAACTTAATTTGGTTTGGGAATTTCTGTCAGAGAACAGGAAGAAGACTTCAATTTTACTTCTGCTGCTACTGTACTAACAAGGACCATGTCTTAAGTGAGGTATATTCTACAGGGAGGCAAGGGAGCAATCCAAGGGTGTTCAGTCATTTCTTTATCATCAAAAAGGAAAAAAGGAAAAAAAGAGAAATGTATTGAGACAACCTAGCACATCCATACATTGTCTGGGAATATAACCATTTCCAAGCAGCTTAGTTGTTTAGTTGCCTAGGACATTAGCTGACATAATAATTTAATTCCTGGGACATGTGTGTTTTTTTTATTAATTGACATTTTCCATGAACAAGGAACATAAATACCAAGATAAATTGTCATTACCAGCAAGTAATGTGTTTTCTTTTTTCAAAGCCTGTGTGTTTAAGGAGGATAGCATCTTCCATCCTGCAGCATTCCAAAGGTATCTAGAAACTTTATGGGGCCTGAAACGGAGCCACCTCTGGCATGAAACCTGGGAACTCCTCTTGCCGTTTGAGGACGAGATGTGCGGAATGCCAACTGAAACTACCCGCAGCGCATAATTACCAGCTGGAATTATCAATTACCAACTGGAATGGCTCCAGGCCCCAGGCTCAATGCTTGTGACAAACATCAAGGGCTAAAGACTACACATGGTTTGACGTCTTTGTTTTGGCCCCTTCACCATCTGGAACCCCAGAGCAGACAGTATCTGTGTATATAAAAGCCTAAGTGACTGCTACAGGTACACTACCAGAAACCAGAACAACTGGTCAACCAGTTGCTATGATGCGCACTGACCACCAGGGGGGCAGACATTCAATGCAGGAGCTTCCTCCTGGTAATCAGTGCGCTCCCATAGCCAATCTCCTTCAGCTCTCCCTCCTGGTTGCCCCCCTACCCTGATCTGCCCTGAACAGGAGGCTGGCCAGCCAACTTCCTGGGGTCCCTCTCCCTGGCTGGCTGGCGCCCTGATAGGCCTTGATCACCAAACAGGCTGAGGGACCCCACCCGAGCATGGATTTGTGCACCAGGCCTCTAGTATTAAATAAATTAAGCTTCCTCCAATGGCTGATATCGAGTTCTGACTCATAAAAGACAAGCCTCAGAGTTAGGCACATGAGCCACATTTGACCCTGCTGACCCACCTGGCCGTGGGTGCAAGCAGTGAGCTTGGAAGAGCAGAGGGCTCCAAACCCCTAGAGCTGACTCTTCTATCAGCTCTGGTCTGGGAAGCCCCCATACAAAGCCAGCCAGGCACTGGGGATTATCTACAATTATCTACATAGAGAGAGATGTTGGGATGCTGAAGGATGAATGGAACAACTTGAGAGATACTTTGCATGTGTGTAACTCATACATGTGGCTTGTGTGTGAATGTGCATTTGATCTGACCAGGAACATGCATGCCTTGGGGGTTTATTTGTGATTTCCTATATTGGCTGTGCATATGTGGTTTTGAGCTGGTTTGTCTTTTTAGTTTCATGTACTTATTTAATAGATAGCGGTGAGTTGCAAGTGAGTTGACTAGTATGAATGCCTCAGTCCACCAGTGTGTATGCAGAATGATGGTGTGTGTTTGGGAAATAGCCGGTTTGCCAAATGGGTGAGGAAAATTTCGGCCACTGGATTCCTTGATGGTGAACTTAGGGTCATCATTGGAGCCTTGGAGTTGGAAATGGGTGGTGAGATGTAGAGGCTTGCATAAAACCCTGAGCCACAAATCCGGGCATGGCAACTCCACTCCCATCTCCCCCACCCCTGGCCCCACTCCCACCCCCAGCTAAATCAACATGGGCTGCGGACTTTTCATCAAGAACAGAGAAAACATCATTTGCTCCTGAGAATAAGATTGTGGTTTGTCAGGTGTTGTTTGTATATTTATTTGTCTGGTTCTCAAATGACTTTTGGGATCCCAAGAAAATTTTCAATCCCCCGAAAAACTTAGCAACATCAAGTTTTTAGCAACATCAGGTTTGTTGCTAGGTTGATGTGCCTCCTTGTTTGAGTTAAGTAGATCACGTATGAAAAGAAGAAAAGAGAAAAGAAGGGACAAGAAACTCACACGTAAGCTGCCTGCTCTCAGGCACTGAATTAACCAACTTCACCTGTGTTGTGTCTATGTACCCTGCAAGCTTTCCTGGAAGATGTCAGAGTGCGCATGTGTGGTAGAAGAAACAGGCTAAAGTGGACACCTCATTCTTGGCACGTTCCTCTTCAGCTCCCTTTCTCTTCTCAGCACAGTCTTAGGTCCTCAGTGCCTGGCTTTCTAGTCTGAATCTGACCTAGAGCTGCTCATCTGAACCCTCAGGACACAGAATGGTTTGAATGACTGTTTCTCCAACTCTTGCAGAGATGGAACCCTTCTCGATACAGAGCAGTCCA